>PITA01019903.1:0-27191 GCA_004023965.1 Spilogale gracilis | reverse complement strand
TTGGTTAAGCGACTGCCTTCGGCTCGGGTCATGATCCTGGAGACCTGGGATCGAGCCCCACATCGGGCTTTCTGCTCTGCGGGAAGCCTGCTTCTCCCTCTCTCAGTCCCTCTGCTTGTGTTCCCTCTCTAGCTGTGTTTCTCTCTGTCAAATAAATAAATAAAATCTTTAAAAAAAAAAACATGAAAGAAATTGCAGAAGTAGAAGCAATTGCCTTGGAAGCAGAAAATTAGAGCATGGAATTTGGTGTGCAACTCTGGGTGTGCATTATTCTGGCTTTGCCCCTTACTGAGTGGGTAGTCTTGGGCAAACTGTTTTACCTCTCTCGGTCAGTTTTCTCATCTATTAAACCTATTTCACGGAAGACTTACATGATTTCATAACTGACCGTTCCTGACATTAAATAAATACTCAGTAAATGAAGGTAATTATTATCAACAATTGAATAATTCTGATAGCCTTTTGATCCAAATCAGTTTAACATAGTAAATTTTTAAGTCTTACATGACATATATATATATTTTTTAAATTTTATTTTTTTGACAGAAACACAGCTAGAGAGGGAACACAAGCAGGGGGAGTGAGAAAGGGAAAAACAGGTCTCCTGCCGTGCAAAGAGCCAGCCCAGTGTGGGGCTTGATCCCCCAGAACTCCCAGAACATGACCTGAGCCGAAGGCAGCTGCTCAAGGACTGAGCCACCCAAGCGCCCCACGTGACAGATACGTTTTTTTAAGAGAAAATAAATGATCTGAAGAGTGAATTTTGGTTTTATTCTTACAAACAGGAGAGAGGAGTCTGGATTTAAGAGCTCTAGGAGCTGGCAAGAGCTCTTGATTTGATCTCCTTAAATCTCATTGGGAGAGCGCAGTAGCTCTAAAGAATGAAATACCTTTATGTTGTGTTTTCTTACTTTGCAAAATAACTTCGAAGGTTGCTAATTCATTATTTTAGAAAATGAGATTTTGAATTACTTGGAGGTGGATTAGATCTAATTCTTTTCCTTCTTGATTTAGGTCCATATACTTTTGTTCAGCAACATCTCATGATTGGCACAGATCCTCGAACAATTCTTAAGGATTTACTGCCAGAAACAATTCCTCCACCTGAATTGGATGATATGACACTGTGGCAGATTGTTATTAATATCCTTTCAGAACCACCAAAAAGGAAAAAAAGAAAAGATATTAATACAATTGAAGATGCTGTGAAATTACTGCAAGAATGCAAAAAAATAATAGTTCTCACTGGAGCTGGGGTATGTAAGATATATAAAACACTAATAAAAGAGGGATGTGGTGTGTGATTTTTCTTAGGCCTTTTTCAATTAAGAAACTGTGTAGAAGAATTTATCTTAACATGATAATGGGAATTTGTGTTTGGGAACTACTATATAAAAAGTGATGCAGCAGTTGTTAAATTGGTTAATTTCTTTAAAAACCTCTCCAACAACCGTAATAAAGATTTCTGTTAACACCGTAAGTGGAGTTAAGGTGAGGTTTTTCCTTATTATATTACACTACAGTTCCTAAAGGAGATGCAGGGAATACTGTTTACATTAAAGTGTTTCAAGGTCTGATGGAAAAATTGGGTCTTTTGTTCCATCTTTATGGGGAAGCCAGGAACCTAACTGGTATTCACAAGTAAATAACTTAGTGTTAGGAGGCAACAGGTTCCTCCCTCCCCTTCATTTTAATTTAAGGTGATATGATTATGGTGGCTTGACATGTCGCATTAGCCCCACTTTGGGTTCACACTTAACTAGCTATCTAAGGCTACTGTGTTCGTTGAAAAGAGTGTGTTACATGTTAGTGACCAAGGGCAGCTGTTGGACTAATATTCAGTTTTGCTTTTTGCCATTTTGAGTTAAGGTGGAAGAATAGTTCTGCTTCGTTCCCAGATGTGATTTAGACAAGTTAGTTTTACTCTGAGGTTAGAGTGGAGTCAGTTGATAAAATTGTGAAACAAAAAGTTAACTTCTGAAATTCCTATTTGATATGTCAGGTAAGATTTAAAATATCAGGGGTGCCTGGGTGGCTCAGTAGTTAAGCAACTGCCTTGGGCTCAGGTCATGATCCTGGAGTCCTAGGATAGAGCCCCGCATCGGGCTCCCTGCTTGGCAGGAAGCCCAATGTGGGACTCGATCCCGGCTCTCCCGGATCATGACCTGAGCCGAAGGCAGTCGCTTAACCAACTGAGCCACCCAGGCGCCCCTAATATTCCTTTTTTAATATATTTTATTTATTAGAGATTGAGAACACGAGAAGAGAGAGGTCAGAGGGAGAAGCCTACTCCCCGCTGAGCAGGGAGCCCAGATGTGGGACTTGATCCGGGTTCATGACCTGAGCCAAAGGCAGTTGCTTAACCAACTGAGCCACCCAGGTGCCCAGGAATTTAATATTCTTGACATAGTAGAACCCTGACCAGATGACAGTTTTATTTTTTCAGATACCTGACTGATAGGAAATCTTGCCTACTTTGTAGTTAAAATAATTTTGAAGTGTCCTCAAATTGTAGTTGCTTCAGTTTGTTGGTTAAGTGTTTAAAGGTTTAAAATTGAACCTGACTTAAAATTCCTTACCCCATTATGAATGGAAAATGTGGATTTCATTATACTGTGTTTTTGTGTGTTTGTTTCATTTGAATTTGAAATTAGGGCAGTATTTTTGTTCTCAAAAATAAATTTTAAAGTAAAATATTTTTCAACTTTTCCCTAGTTATATGATGAAGTAGTAATTATAAACATAGAGATAGAAGGTTTAATTGTACAAATTATGCCATGCATATTTCAGGTTTCTGTGTCTTGTGGAATACCTGACTTCAGGTCAAGAGATGGTATCTATGCTCGCCTTGCAATAGACTTCCCAGACCTTCCAGATCCTCAAGCAATGTTTGATATTGAATATTTCAGAAAAGATCCAAGACCATTCTTCAAGTTTGCAAAGGTACTATGAAATTTTCTAGTTGTTCTTTGACCTTCTTCATGAAAATGTATTTTATTCACATTTAGGCTTTTTAAGCTTACCATTCATTGTCTAGTAAATTGGGGCCTAGGACTGTGTTGTAGAGTAAGATCACTGAAATAAAGTCATTTCAGTCAGAATTTTCTTCTTCCCAGAAGGAGGACTAGTATTTACTTTTCATTTTAGGATTGGGCTTACTTTTATTTTGTTGTTTTTTGGGGGGGGAGGGCGGGCTTACTTTTAAAGAGACTATTTCATATTTTTAAAGTTTGCATTTTAGTAATGGCCTTTACCTTGCTCAGGCTATTTTAGAGGTTAGTAGACCATATGAAAGTAACATCACTGTTTTAATTTTTTTTTTTAACGATTTTATTTATTTATTGACAGAGAGATTACAAGTAGGCAGAGAGAGAGGAGGAAGCAGGCTCCCTGCTGAGCAGAGAGCCTGATGTGGCCTCGATCCCAGGACCCTGGGATGGTGACCTGAGCTGAAGGCAGAGGCTTAACCCACTGAGCCACCCAGGCGCCCACTGTTTCAATTTTTAATATTTTTTTTGTAGGGTCATAAAGACTGTAAACTCTGCTTTGGTATGTTTTGTAGTAGCCAGAGTTTAGCAGGTGAGGATGTGCCTCAAAAGTCTATTTAAGGATGAAGATTCTTAGGTTGCATTTTAGTCAAGTTTGCTTTGTTTTGCTCTAGAGTCTCTAGAGCTGCACTGTCTAATTCGGGATTCTCTAGCTTCATGGAGCTGTTGGAAATTAAAAAAAAACAATGTCATTATGTATTTACGTATACTGATCATATGTAGATATAATAATGCTTTTGTTACTGGGTCAAACATTTTGATAATTTCATGCTTTTAATGTGGTACACAATTTTAATTGTATACATGGCTCACATATTTCTATTGGGCAGCTCTCCTATAAAGTTTGAGGTTAAATTATACCATGCCCAGGAGATTAGTCATTAGAAAACTTACAGTTTTTCATTCTGTAATTCAGTGTTACGGAAAAAAATTGTAAAATTGTTATTGCTAAACTTCCGTGTATTTGATAAGGGTCTTTTGTTTTATTGACTAGTTTTTCATAAATCTAGAAATTAGATGGACCTGAATTTTAATTAAAGAGTGTTACCTTCAAACCATATGATCTATTTATATAACTAACATTCCATTTCTAGTGGTACTACATGATTTTTGAAGAACAATGAAATATCACTTAACTATAGAGGTTTCTTGAAACTATAGCTTTCTTGGACTTAGACACTAACATAATAGCTCTAGTTAGCAGAAATCAACACTTAGAGGGCTAGCAAGTAACTAGAAATTATCTTAAATTTGATGATAAAAGTTGATTGGTATATTTATATAATGCTCACTGATTTTCGCTGTAAATTCTGTGTTCTGCAAAGAAACATGTTGCTCAGACTAACTTGTCAACTTTTTTTCCCTATCTTAAGTATGTATTAAGTTGCCTAGTAAAGTAGTAACCTGATAGTTGGAAAAATGTGGTAACTGAAAATTGAGATAGCAAGGGTAAGAAACTTTAGTTGTCTAATGTACAGACTAGGTATTCTGTTTGAGCTTAAACTAGCTTTGGTTTGTAAGAATATGTGGAAGCAATTCTGAATTAACTCTGCTAAGGACAAATTTTTTTTTTTTTTTAAGATTTTATTTATTTGACAGAAACACAGCTAGAGAGGGAACACAAGCAGGGGGAGTGAGAGAGGGAGAAGCAGGCTTCCCGCTGAGCAGGGCACCCGATGTGGGCTCCATCCCGGGTCTCTGGGACCATGATCTGAGCCGAAGGCAGTTGCCTAACCAACTGAGCCACCCAGGCACCACCTGCTAAAGACAAATTATAGGAACTTTTAAAAATGAACTTAACAGAAATCTAGACCATACATAAGAGAAAATCCCTGGCCCGGTGTCTTGTTTTATGTCCCTGCCAACGGTGAAGACCCTTTACTTTTGAGTGCTTTTAACCAGACTGCGAGTTGATGCTGGTCCCCAAGCACAGGGCTCTTTTGTGTTGGGGTATTACTTTCCAATGGGTCACCTCTGGTGGCTCCCTCCCCCTTCTATTTCTCCTCTGAAATCAGCCTGAGCACTCCCGCTCTGCTTTACCTCTCTGCTGATGCTCTTCTGCCCCCATAAAAATCCAGAAGTGATCCAGAAGTGATCCAGAAGTGTATAGTCCTACATCTCAGGTTGATTTCATGGATGTTCATATTGCCCTGATTGTTTAGCTCACTTCAGGAGACCTTTTGAAACAGGGTCTCCTACTTCTCCGCCATCTTGTCCCTTCCCTCAAGAGAAAATAAGTGAATTATGGTAAAAATGGCACACTGTTTTTAATCACTTGTGTACATCTTTCATACCACCCAGGAGAAGAAAAGTTTGGAGGGGTAGAATTTTTTTCTTCTATAGATTTTAAGAATTTATGTGTATTTTTTTAGTTAATAAAGTGAAAAGAAATGTTTAGTCATTTATAAAGTGCATCCTTTCCAGTTTATCTAAGTTTAATTCTGCATGATTGCTTTGAGTTTTCATTTAAGTTATGGTAAGAGCTAAATACATTAATCTAGTAACTGCTACTCATGTAGAATTGTTATATTTTATTTCTCACACTAGGAATTGCCTAAATGAATGCTTTTAGTTGCTGAAATAGCACTTAAAATTGATAGTAATGGTAATAGACTGAGTTAATTTTGGCCCAAAAATGAATAGGAAAAAGCTTAAGGGGGAAATAAGTAAGGACAAAGAATGAAAGATCATATACAGAAATGGAGTGTAGGGAGGATATGTAAGTATTACACAGTATTTTTCTAGATTCTTTAAATATTACACAAATAAAATATCATAAAGCTAAAATTTTTTTTATGGGTTTCTCTAACTGGGCAGAAACTTCATAAAGGTGGCTTATGATTTTAGTCAGTTATGAGAAAGTGAACTTAATATAATACCATGAAAAGATATTACTGGTGAAATTTAGACATCTTGGAAGGAAGGAGTTTCTATGCATGTATTGAGGCAACAATTAATTGAGACGAAACAGATTTCATTTAGATGGGAAATTCCAGTTGGCTCAGTAGAGAAGTTTCTCAACCTGTTGACATTTTGGGGTAGATAATTCTTTGCTTTCAGGCATTGTGCTATGTATTGTAGGCTATCTAGAAGCATCCCTGGCTTTCTCCCACTAAGTACTATTAATTACACTCTCACTTCCAGTCATGACAATCAGAAATGGCTCCGGACATTGCCAGATGTCCCCTGTAAAATTGCTGTGTTTGAGTACCACTGTATTACAGTGTGCCTACCTGTGGGTTATATCTTTGAATTCTTTTTGAATTTTTTATTTTTTTTTAATTTTACTTATTTGACAGAGAGATCACAAATAGGCAGAGAAGTAGGCAGAGAAAGAGGGGGAAGCAGGCTCCCCACTGAGCGGAGAGTCCAATGTGGGACTCGATCCCAGGACCCTGAGATCATGACCTGAGCCGAAGGCAGAGGCTTAACCTCTGAGCCACCCAGGCGCCCTGAATTCTTGTATTTAAGAGCAGTTAAGCCTAACATAAAAGCTGCATAGCAGTGTTCTGAACCATTATCCTCGTGCATAGTAAGGTTTGGATTGATAAAGAGTTGTGGTCATGTTTTTCAGGAGTCTAAAATAATTTACTGATATTGTTAAAAATGAGGGGTTATATTAAGAGTCAAGGTGAGGGATGCCTGGGTGGCTCAGTCGTGTTAAGTGTCTGCCTTCCACTTGGGTCATGATCCTGGGGCCCTGGGATTGAGTCTAACATTGTGTTCCCTGCTCATCGGGGAGCCTCCTTTTCTCTCTGCCTGAGGCTCCCCTTGCTTGTGTGCTTTCTCTCTTTCTGACAGATAGATAAAATCTTTAAAAAAAAGTCAAGGTGAAACTGAAGATACATAAATAATTTTTTGTTGTTAAAAAAGACTGTTCAGAGGGTAGAGATGCTATCCCATGTAGAATTCAGTGAATATCCTTTACCTTTAAAGTGATTAAAAGTCAAAAAGTACAGGGGGAAATATGAACTGAGTTTTTAGGGACTTAATTCTAAACATCTTTATATTATATTCAGTAAGCGATCACTTTATCGATAATGTGCAAACATAGCAGATTCTGTAGTTAGAAAGTTAAACTCTTTTTTTTTTTTTTTTAAGATTTTATTTATTTGACAGAGAGAAACACGCCAGAGAGGGAACACAAGCAGGGGGCAGTGAGAGAGGGAGAAGCAGGCTTCCTGTCAAGCAGGGGACTCGATGTGGGATGGTGGGACTCGATGTGGGATGGTGGGACTCGATCCCTGGTCTCCGGGATCATGACCTGAGCCGAAGGCAGTCGCCCAACCAACTGGGCCACCCAGGCGCCCCAGAAAGTTAAACTCTTAAAACCAGCTCACCTATCATCAAAAAATGCAAGCAAAAAAACCCCCAAAAAACAAAAAAACACAACCCACAATCCTGTTCATCTGAAGACAGTGTTAGTACCTGTATGTATGTAGGTCACATATGTATAAAGGTACCTGTAGTTTTATACCCGAATGTACTTTTTTTATTTTTTGAATGCATATTTTTATTATAAAAATGAGCTATTTTGTCTACTGCTTTGGATTTGTAGTCTTGTATTTAATGAATTCTTTCAGATATTTGAATACTTCATAATGGTCATAATGTTCACCCACTGGTGTACTGTAATTCCATAAGTATACATTTCAGGTGTTTCCTATTTTCTTTTATTGTAAATAGTGTTGCTGTGGTTGTCCTTTTTGGTATGTTTCCAGTGTTTTTATGATAAATTCCTGAAAGTGCAGTTGTTAAAGGTCATGATATTTTTTTGTCTCACTGCCACCTGGAAAGGTGGAATAAAATACACTATCACAAGTGTATTAGAGGCTGATTTAGCATGCTTCTCCTTCCTACATACCCAAAAAACCCTTCACAGTACACTACTGGTATTAAAATACTTCAAAAAAATCACATGCGCATGCATGTGTATGTTATATTTATGGTTTAAAAAATTCTGACTGTACAAAACATGTTAGTTGGCTTCCCCCTTCAGTCTTTTCTACCTCCAGTCTCTTCAAATTTTGCCATGGTAAGATGTTTTCTTGGGTATCCTTCCAGGAAAAAAAAATGAGTAAATTTGTTTATGTATATAGAAGAAGGGCATTGTTGTAAGTTTTCAATATTTTAATAGTAATTACCAACAGAATCACACACCCTTTTCTCTACCTTTTTTTCCCTACTTAACATTCTTGGAAATAGTTTTATAATGGCACTTAACAGATATATGTCATTTTTAAGAAAAAGCTGCATAGTATTATAGTTGTACCATGATATATTAATCAGTCTCCTATTAACGGATATCTAGAGTTGTTTTTAAGGCAGTTAAAACTATCAGTTCAATAGATAAAAATCAGCATCTTCTCATCAGACTAGTGTTTTGTTTTTATTAGTGTAGATGACTACTTTTTACTACTCTTGGCCACATGTGTATCTTTGAATTGCCTGTTCTTAGCTGTCCTTTTCCATTGGGATGCTTTTCTTTCCTCATACTGATTAATAATGGAGACATCATGTATTCTTGAAGAGTGTTTTTTTTTTTTTAAAGAACCAATCTGTGTATTTTTTTTTTTTAAAAGATTTTATTTATTTATTTGACAGAGAGATCACAAGTATGCAGAGAGGCAGGCAGAGAGAGAGGAGGAAGCAGGCTCCCTGCCAAGCAGAGAGCCCGATGTGGGCCTCTATCCCAGGACCCTGAGATCATGACCTGAGCCGAAGGCAGAAGCTTTAACCCACTGAGCCACCCAGGCACCCCATTGAAGAGTTTTTTGTTTTTTGTTTTTGTTTTTTTAAAGATTTTGTTTATTTATTTGACAGAGAGAAACACAGCTTGAGAGGGACCACAAGCAGAGGGACTGAGAGAGGGAGAAGCAGGCTTCCCACCGAACAGGAAGCCCAATGTGGGACTCGATCCCAGCGCTTAACCAACTGAGTCACCAGGCGCCCCTGAAGAGTGTTTTTAAGTTAGATAGTGATTGGAATTCAAGCTTGCGCAGTCCCTTGAAGATATGCAAGAGACGATACCTATTAGTGGTGCTTATTAGCTTAGAAGAGAAATAGGAAACTTGAGATTAAAAATTGAAAAGGCAGTATGCATAGTGATTAAGAACCACACTTTGGTGGTGTCATAACTGGATTGGAATGACAGCTCTGCTACTTGCTCTTGTGACTTTTGGCAGTTATTTCTGTGCTTTAGTGTTTTTCATCTGCAAAATGGGGATGTATATGTCTACAGTAGAGTGAGCAAACCTTTCCAATATAGGGTCAGATAGTAAATGTGATTTTCTTTGTGTACCATATAGGAACTCTGCCATATTAAATATGCTAACCTTTAAAAAAAATGTTTTCTGAGGATTTTATTTGTTTGTTTGAGAGGCCTTACCCACAGGTAGGGGAGAAGCAAGCTCCCTGCTGAGTAAGGAGCCTGATGCAGACTCAGTACCAGGATCCAGCCAAAGGCAGATGCTTAACTGACTGAGCCACCCAGGCATCTCCCCTTTCCAGTCTTTTAAGCTGTAAAAACCCAGTCTGCAACCTGGTCTACAGCATTACAATTAATAAAGGGTTCTTGGTATGCCTGGTACATGCTAAAAGTTCATTTAAGTGGTAACTAATAGCCTTTTTTTCTTTCTTTTTTTTTTTTTTTTTTTTACTAATATCTTTAAATAACTGAAATTCTCTATGCTTATTCCTGGATACACCTGTGTGGAAGCAGTACATCATTTTAATAGCATTGCAAGCATTTGGTCCCAGTTCTGCTTCCATTCTAATCTGTAAGTACCCCTGTGGCAGTAACAGAATGGCTTAGCTCACATGATTGTTTTCCTCATAGTACTTTATGATGTTGAGATTTGGGATGGTCTGTGTCTTAGAACAGGGCTAGCTATGTCACAGTTCCAACATGAAAGATCAATCCATACTTTTGTCACTTTTTTTTTTTTAGATTTAAATATAGAGAGAGAGGCAGAGGCTCCCTCCACTGAGCAGGAGCCCAGGACCTAAGATCATGAACTGAGCTGGAGTCACGTCCAGGCATCCCAGTCCATACTTTTTTTTTTACTATTATTTTTAAAGATTTTATTTATTTATTCAGCAGAAGCACAGCGAGAGAGGGAACCATAAGCAGGGGGAGTTGAGAGAGGGAGGAGCAGGAAGCCCATTGTGGGTCTTGATCTCAGCACTCTGGGATCATGATCTGAGCCGAAGGTAGCCACTTAATGACTGAGCACCCAGGCACTCCGCAGTCCGTAATTTTTTTTTTTTTTTTTTAAGATTTTATTTATTTGACAGAGAGAAACACAGCTAGAGAGGGAACACAAGCAGAGGGACTGAGAGAGGGAGAAACAGGCTTCCCGCTGAGCAGAGAGCCTGATGTGGGGCTCGATCCCGGGTCTCCGGGATCATGACCTGAGCTGAAAGCAGTCACTTAACCAACTGAGCCACCGAGGTGCCTCCCCAGTCTGTACTTTTATCTGAAAGTTTTATCCTCAGCCATTCGTTTTTAGCAGACTTCATGTTAAGAGCCTGTCCTAGGAGTAGTGTCCATTAAAAGTTCTTCCAGGGTAATTTTTCTTTATTATATTCAGGTTATATCCTTTAGTTTGAACACAGTACTTAAATCTAATGATTCAGACACTATCCACTATATATTCAAAAGAAAATAGAGTTAAGATTCAAATCACTTATGTTCTAACATAAAATGTAAGCTTATAAAATAGTCTTAAGTTTTCCCCAACTACTGAAGTTGATTTGTAACTATAAGGGCTAAACTATCCTGAACTCTTATGGATTGGACATGAAGGAAACTGGAGTGTAGAACTGAATCTAATGTCCCACACATCTTTGTGCTTCTTACCTTCCTCTTTAAAAAGGGATGGAGGGGCGCCTGAGCGGCTCAGTCATTAAGCATCTGCCTTCAGCTCAGGTAATGATCCCAGAGTCCCAAGATCAAGCCCTGTATCCGCTCCCTGTTCTGCGGGAAGCCCGCTTCTCCCTCTCTCACTCCCTCTGCTTGTGCTCCCTCTCTGGCTATGTTTCTGTCAAATAAATAAATAAAATCTTAAAAAAAAAAAATAAAAAGGGAATGGGGAGGGCGCCTGGCTGGTTTAGTCAGTAGAGCACGAGTTCAAGTCATGTTGGGCATGGAGCCTACTTAAAAAAATATATATATATGAGAATGGGGGATGATAAGAAACAGAAAAGTTCATTTCAGGAGGGTAGAGTCTTGGTACTCTAGTTCCTCAGACCTGCTCTTGAGGTAGTCACTTGTTCATGTTACGAGTTTGGCATACTGTTCTCAGGTTCCTTATTAGAACCCGTATGTCTGTAGCCTAGCATATTGTAGTATTTGTCGTAAAAACTCATTTTTTAAAAATACTTTTAATAGCCATTTTCAGAGAGCTTAGTAAATGATGATTAATCCTTTAATTTTACTAAAACAGCATTCTGGGGAGAAAACAGTGGTTAGTATAGCAGGTTATAGTGATTTAAAACATAATGTAGCTTTTGGTTTTCTGTAAACATAGCTTTTTTTTTTTTTTTTTAAAGATTTTATTTATTTGACAGAGACAGAGAACACAAGTAGCCAGAGAGGCAGGCAGAGAGAGCAGAGGAAACAGGCTCCCTGCTGAGCAGAGAGCCCGATGCGGCCTCGATCCCAGGACCCTGAGATCATGACCTGAGCCGAAGGCAGAGGCTTTAACCCACTGAGCCACCCAGGCGCCCTAAACATAGCTTTAATAAGCCTTTCACTTGTTACTTATTTCTATATATATTGTCTGTTTCTATTGCGAAGTTGTCAGTGAAATTCATGATTAAAGTTGAATGTGAGGCAAAATTTTGGGGGGTTTGTATAACATTTTCAGTAACATAGGAACATGTATATGGTCTAGTTACGAGATTTGCTTATTATTTTTGCCTAAAAGGTATCCCTCTAGAGAGTTTCTTAAAATTTGAAATACTAAAAGGGTTAAACATAAAGTCACCTATAATCTTATTAAAGTTTTTTGTATAATGTCAGAAGTTGAGCATTTCCTCACCTCTGTTAATTGCTTGTATCCTTGACTTGGTGTTTGTGTGAACGTATCTATATACATATGCATATAATTTCTATTTTTACTTAATAACAAAACAACAAAAACAAAACTCTACACACTGGTGATTAACTTGCTTTTTTTTCACATGTCATTGGACCATTTTCCAGGTCAGTACATCTAGACCTCTCACATTCATTTTAATGGCTGCATACTCCACTATAATGGATGTACTATATTTCTACAACCGGTCCCCTATTGACAGACATACGGTTGTGTCTGATTTTTGCTAGCATTGTAATAGGTTAGAGGCTGTAATGAATGGTAAGGAAGTAGGTAGCATAACTACTTTAAAGAAAAAAGTAGAGAAGAAACTTCCTTTGCCATAGTCACTAAATGAAATTTAATAAAAACACTGTCAAAAGTTGAGAGGACCAAAATTGATACTTTTTCTCTGATCTTTTTGCCATGTGTATATCTGAATTCTTTGTTTTTAAAGAAGAAACAGCATTGAAGCATTATTTGGGGGGAAAAACACACACACAAAATCCAGCAACTCAGCATTCATGAGCAACTCTATACTATACCAGTATGTGCCTGTGCAGTGGAAGGAAAACAATTTTGGTAAGGAATTAAAACTTCAGCTTTAAACTTCCAACAGGTTGATATTTATAATGATTGATGAATAGACAACTTTTAATATTGTGTTGACAGTGCCTTCTAGTTTTTAAAAGAAGTCACCATGTCTTTGATATCTTTAATTTCAACTTAAACTTTTCTTTTTCCTTAAAAAACCTCTGAATTTGCAGCCAACAAAAAAAATTAGATATATTCTCAGGTGTGTATTTCTTTTGACTTTTATTAAAATATCTGTTAACATTTATTAGAGATGCTTATGGGTTGACTTTTTCCTTCAAGGGGCAAGTTCACTAATGGCTGAGTTTTATACATATTACAGCAGCAATCCCTTTGTAGGTGTGTGTTGCAACCATCTAGATGCTTTGAGATGCTCATGTATTTTTTAATTTGTTTATACATAGGGACTATCATTCGTAGTTCTGTTTGGTTAGTGTTATGCTCATTTCTTTACTATAATCATTTTTTTGCCTTTTGCATTATATAGGAAATATATCCTGGACAGTTCCAACCATCTCTCTGTCACAAATTCATAGCCTTGTCAGATAAAGAAGGAAAACTACTTCGGAACTATACTCAGAACATAGATACACTGGAACAGGTTGCAGGAATCCAAAGGATAATTCAGTGTCATGGTTAGTAAACTTCAGAATTACTTTCTGTTACTTAGTTTTATAGGAAAAAAAAGGATTAGAAAGTAGGCTGCTATCCAGAAATAGATTGTTTTTTTATTTAGTCGTGTTACCTGATTAGTTGTAGATAAAATTTAAAAAGTAGAATGCAGAAAAATTAAACCAGAATTATTGGCCTTGATACTTAATTGTACAAAACATCAGATTAATGTCCTGTTGTGTTTCAAAAGGTGTAGCAGTTGTATTCCATTAAAGTCTTCTAAATAACCTTTTTTTTTTTTTTTTTAAAGATCAGAAACACAGCTAGAGAGGGAACACAAGCAGGAGGAATGAGAGAGGGAGAAGCAGGCTTCCTGCCTAGCAGGGAGCCCGAAAAGGGGCTCGATCCCGGGTCTCCAGGATCATGACCTGAGCCAAAGGCAGTCACTTAACCAACTGAGCCACTCAAGTGCCCCTAAATAACCTTCTTTTTTTTTTTCCCAAAGACTTTATTTATTTATTTGACAGATAGATCACAGGCAGAGAGAGAGAAGGGGAAGCAGGCTCCCCGCTAAGCAGAGAGCCTGACACGGGGCTCAATCCCAGGACCCTGAGATCATGACCTGAGCCAAAGACAGAGGCTTTAACCCACTGAGCCACCCAGGCTCCCCACCCCTAAGTAACCTTCTTTGATTACAAAAGTAATAGAGATGTATAAGAAAAATATGACATCTTTAGTTTATGAAAACCAAAGGAACAGGTAGTTCAGATGTATAGAAGTAGAAATTTAGAAGACTTTCTCTCTTTTTTTTTTTTTAATTTTTTAAAGATTTTAGTTATTCATTTGACAGAGAAGAACGTAGAGAGGGAACACAAGCAGACGGAGTGAGAGGGAGAAGCAGGCTTCCCGCCGAGCAGGGAGCCCACTCTAGGATCATGACCTGGGCCCAAGGCAGAAGCCTAATGACAGCCACCAAGGCGCCCCTAGAAGATTTTCTAATCTGAGACAACAAGTAGGCACAGACTATATTTTCTCATGTATCTAAACTGTTTTTGGCGCACCTGGGTAGCTTAGTCGGTTAAACATCTGCTTTCAGCTCAGGTTGTCATGGAGCCCTGCATGGGGCTCCCTGCTTAGCAGCTAGCCTGCTTCTCTCCCTGCTAATGCTGTTTCCCTTTCTCTGTCAAATGGATGAATAAAATCTTTAAAAAACAAAAACTCTAAAAAAGACCTTGTTTTTTTTTTTTTTTTAAAGATTTTATTTATTTATTGACAGATCACAAATAGGCAGAGAGAGGAGGAAGTAGGCTCCCCACTGAGCAGAGAGCCCAATGCGGGCCTCGATCCCAGGACTCTGAGATCACCACCCGAGCCGAAGGCAGAGGCTTTAACCCACTGAGCCACCCAGGCGCCCGAAACCTTTTTTTAATTTTTTTTATTTTTTAAAAGATTTTATTTATTTATGTATTTGACAGAGAGAGATCACAAGTAGGCAGAGAGGCAGGCAGAGAGAGAGAGGAGAAAGCAGGCTCCCGCTGAGCAGAGAGCTGGATGTGGGCCTTGATCCCAGGAGCCTGAGATCATGACCTGAGCTGAAGGCAGAGGCTTTAACCCACTGAGCCACCCAGGCACCCGAAACCTTGTTTTTACTGTATAACTTCATTATGCTAAGGTCACACAATTATAACCTTCCAACTCTATAGAGGGTTTTAGCTCTGGAGGAATTGGTTTGTTTGTTTATTTAAAAAGATTTTATTTATTTATTTGACAGAGATATCACAAGTAGGCAGAGAGAGAGAGGAGGAAGCAGGTTCCCTGCTGAGCAGAGAGCCCGTGCGAGGCTCCATCCCAGGACCCTGAGACCATGACCCAAGCTGAAGTGAGAGGCTTATTAACCCACTAGCCAATCAGGTGCCCCAGGATTGGTTTATTTTATTGAAAAGAATAGCTTAAGGGGGCACCTGGGTGGCTCAGTTGGTAAAGCGACTGCCTTCGGCTCAGGTCGTGATACCAGAGATCCCGGAGACCCTTCCTGCTCCGTGGGAAGCCTGCTTCTCCCTTTCTCACTCTCCCTGCTTGTGTTCCCTCTCTGGCTGTGTTTTTCTCTGTCAAATAAATAAAACCTTAAAAAAAAAAAAAAATAGCTTTAGAAGTGTCACTATGTCAGTGTCTCAGTAATTGAGGATTGGACTCTCTATTTATTATATATAAGTATTTTAATTATTCATGGCTGAGATTCCCCTGTGGAATCTTAATTCTCTTCTGGGGTCAAACTTTGTAACCTTTGTGGTATGCTTAAAGAAATGGAAATATAATTTAATAATTCATGTATGGTTTGGTTGGTTTTAGGATCCTTTGCAACAGCATCTTGCCTGATTTGTAAATACAAAGTAGACTGTGAAGCTGTACGAGGAGATATTTTTAATCAGGTAATTTATCACCTATATTTTAGGAATTGCGCATGTCTTTGATCTGGTGGTTGTTTTGCTTCCACATTTTTTTTTCTTCTTTTTTTCTGAAGGTATGTGGTACAGGAAGATAATATTACTGTTGGGAATTCTGATGAAATAAATATACAAGAACTTTTTAATCCCTTAAGTTGAAAACACTATAATGTCTCTAAAATGGTGAAATTGGCTTCTTAATAGCTAAGTTAAAATAAAAACCCAAATCCTACATGAAGTGTTGCTATATTAGAGTTTCTCTTACTTTCCCTTTTTATTGTCGGATTTTGAATCTTAAAGTAGTCTTGGCAGTCCTTTTAAACATTTAAAAAGTTACTGTAAAAGGTATTTCATCTATGATCACTGTCCGTAAAAAGAAATACGGAAAAATAGTGGCAGAGAATAGGAACCATCCAGATAGAAATTTTATGTGCTTAGCTGCATACATAGTTAATCATACATAATTGAGTGGAGAATAGCATCTTAAAGTGGAATCATTGTCTTATATTTTTTGAAAGCATTAAGTCATGTGTGCACATATATACAAGTGCTGGTTTTTCTTTTTAATTTGCAGTGGACTCTGAAATATCAAATGTAGGTCTTTATGGATATTACAGTAGCTACATACTTAGATAACACCCTAGTATTTCATTGTGTGTTGGTAAAGTCATTGATAGTTGGTTTTGCCGTTGAGGGTTATATCCAGTTTTCCCTATTATGTATCCATAGATTTTTCTGTTTTCTTTGATACCCCCCACCCCCCGCAAGGACTTAATAAACACATGGCTCATTTCATATGCTTCTACACCTAAGTTTGAAAGCACTTTTTTTATGTGGGAATTCTAGTTTTTTTTAAGTTTTTAATTTTAATTCTAATATAGTTAAAATACAGTATTTATATTAGTTTCAGGTATATAATATAGTGATTCAGCTTCTTTATTTTGAAGTGCATCCTTGGGAGGTATATAAGTGTTCATTATTTCTAACTTGAGCGCTTTCCCTTTTCCTATCTCAACCAAAATCTGGAACATGTAGGTGGTTCCTCGTTGTCCTAGGTGCCCAGCTGATGAGCCACTTGCTATCATGAAACCAGAGATTGTCTTTTTTGGTGAAAATTTACCAGAGCAATTTCATAGAGCCATGAAGTATGACAAAGATGAAGTTGATCTCCTCATTGTTATTGGTTCTTCCCTGAAAGTAAGACCAGTAGCACTAATTCCAAGTAAGTTGGTGATGATTTTTAGAGAAAATTTCTATATAGATCATATAGATTGCCATAGGTTGTGGGTCTATACAGTAGACCCCAATGATCTTTACTCTCTTTATGGTTAGAGAGTAGTGAAAAGCCAAACTTTATTTGTTGGGTGACATTCATATTCGTGAAGATTGGTTAATCTGACATTTTGGTGTGGGGTGTGGGAAAGGGAAAAATTAAAACAAAGGGAAACAGCTTTTTTAGTGGAATGTGTTTTTATTATGACAGGAGTTAGCTTCAGCGAATTTACATACACTTAGGAAACAGTCCTTAATCTACATGTTTCTAGTCTTGATTATAGTTGTTGATTATTCAAATTTAGTTGATTTTTAGGTCTAATAAGTTCAGATGTATAGCTAGATACAATAAGAGTAATCTAGAAATATACTCATGTAAAAGAGAATTTGGGGGCTCAATATGGTCTGTTTTTATGAGAATAACAGTCATGCCTTGGGGTACTAGAGTGGCTCAGTCAGTTGGGTGTCTGAGCTCAGGTCATAATGTCAGGATCCTGCGGTCCTGTGCTGGGCATGGTGCCTGCTGGGGATTCATTCTCATTCTCATATTCTCTCTCTCTCTCTCTCTCTCTCTCTCTCTCTCTCTCTCTTTCTCTTTCTCTCTCTCTCCCCACCTCAAAAAAACAAAAAAACAAAAAAACCAGTCATGACTTGTCATAGTCATTGTATGTGGATCACCTTTACCTATAAGGGTGTTTGTGTGTATTAAGTCTCATGAATATTTAACATGTGCTCTCATATTATCTCTCTTCTCCCTCTAATGAGGAAGCAAGGGGAGAGGAAGATAAAGGGACTAAAATTCAGTAGCATCAGGTGTGCCCTAAAAGGTGAGGAGGAAAGAGAGGAAAGAAAAAAAAAAATTTTTTTTTGATAAAGATTCTTAGGACTGTTTGAGAGTGAATGTGCGCATACATGCGTGCAAGAGAACACAAGCCAGGGGGTGGGGCAAAGGGAGGAGGAGTCTCTATAGGCGTGCCTTACACAGGGCTCAATCCCAGGACCCTGGAATCATGACCTGAGCTGAAGACAGACGTTTAAGCAACTGAACCACCTAGATGCCCCCAAACCTTTTTTTTTTAAGGATTTTATTTATTTATTTTAGAATGCATGCATGCAAGAGGAGGAACAGGGGGAGGGAGATGGAGGAGGAAAAGAATCCCAGCTGGACTCCGCACTGAATGCGGAGGCTGACTTGGGCCAATCTTGTGACCCTGAGATCATGACCTGAGCTGAAATCAAGAGGATGTTTGAGCAACCTGGCCTCCCCAAGAATATCAAACTTTTAATCAGAGAATTAAGTTAGAACTCTACATCAACAGTGATATAGGCAAGCCAGAGCAAGCAGTTGGATGAAACGGGAGCTCAGCTCTACAATTCTGCATCTTTTTCCTGCCTACATGTGGTGGTTTTATCAGTTTCAGTCTTCCCAAAGTAGCTCTTAAGTTCTTTGACAGTAGAATATAGGATAAAATTTAATAAGTAACTTAATTTATTTTTGAGTTATTTTTTCTCTTTAAAGGTAAGCAGAGACATTATTAAAAGCTTTCCGTGGGGCAGTATAATAGTGTATTGCTGATACCCAGAGGTAATTTTTAAAAGATGTAAAACATAGGTATATAATGGTAGAAAATGGACTTATATGAATTTCCACACACTGTATCAGCAGCTATTTTGATAGAGTAACTATCACTACGTGCCAAGAGCTCTTGTATGCACTTGAGGAATTCTGACTACAACCTTATGAGAAAGTACTGTTATCCCCATTATACAAACAAGGAAATTGAGGTACACAGTAGAAAAGCCTGAGAGGATTGCTCAGAGGTAGTAATCAGATGATGGGAAACAGGACCTGAAATTTTACAAAGATGCTTAACTGCTCACCTGTTTGATAGCTTGATGAAATGTCATGGCTTGGTTAAATAGTGGCTGGTTTCTCTTTTCTTATTGGGAGCATGTTAGATTTTTGCAGATTGTATTTGTTGTGGCTTTATTAGTTCCCTTCCCTTTTTCTTTTTCTTTTCTTTTTTTTTTTTTAAAGATTTTATTTATTTGACAGAGAGAAACACAGCCAGAGAGGGAACATAAGCAGAGGGAATGAGAGAGGGAGAAGCAGGCTTCCTGCCGAGCAGGGAGCCTGATATGGGACTCTATCCCAGGTCTCCGGGATCATGACCTGAGCCACCCAGGCGCCCTCCCTTCCCTTTTCTAAAGCATTTTTCATCTTATTTTTAGGTTCCATACCCCATGAAGTGCCTCAGATATTAATAAACAGAGAACCTTTGCCTCATCTGCATTTTGATGTAGAGCTTCTTGGAGACTGTGATGTTATAATAAATGAATTATGTCACAGGTTAGGTGGTGAATATGCCAAACTTTGCTGCAACCCTGTAAAGCTTTTAGAAATTACTGAAAAACCTCCACGAACACAAAAAGAGTTGGCTCATTTGTCAGAGTTGCCACCCACACCTCTTAATATTTCAGAAGACTCAAGTTCGCCGGAAAGAACTTCACCATCAGATTCTTCAGTGATTGTTAAACTTTTAGACCAAGCATCTAAGAGTAATGTTGATGATCCTGGTGTGTCTGAGTCAAATGATTGTATGGAAGAAAAATCCCAGGAAGGACAGAATTCTACTAGGAACATTGAAAGTGTTACTGAACAGGTGGAAAGTCCGGATTTGAGGAATGCTGGCTCTAACGCTGGAGAGAAAAATGAAAGAACTTTAGTTGCTGACACGGTGAGGAAGTGCTGGCCAGCTAGACTTGCAAAGGAGCAGATTAGCAAACGGCTTGATGGTAAGGAACTACTATTGGAGGTATACTTATTCTAACAAAATATTTGTAAGAAATAAGCAGGTTATGTGATAAGAGGGTAGCTTTATGCAGCCGAGTATAACAGTTGTGTTTAAACTGTGATGTTGAGAATTTAACCTAGAAAAAGGTTAAACAGTGGTATCTTACAGTAGGGGAAGAAATAGTGTGTTGTTCTCTGTACCTTATGTTCCTCCAGGGAATGAGAAGATAAAGCACTGAATTGAGAAGGATATTGGAAAATTGTGCTGTGCCATTGCCTGGTGAGCTTTAGCTGCTTTAGCTGGTAGAACTGATGACTGAAATTCAGGTGGTTACCATAGGGCAGCTCCTTTATTTTTTACATTATTTTATTTTAATCTCATGATGTAGGAACTATTACTATTTCTCTGCTCTTGGTCTGGAAACTGAGGACTATAGAGGTTAAGGATCCTGTGCAAGGTAACAATTAGGACATGGAAGAGCTAGTTTGGATTCTGGGTCTTCCTCAAAGCCTGTTGTCTTCAGATCTAGAAAACATTTCTGATTCTTCTCCACAGAATATTAGGACTAGTATCTACCCAGGTTTTTGTTTTAATTGAAAAATAGGGGACACACAATATTAGTTTCAAGTGTATCACATAGTGATTATTTACCTTAGGAAATGGTAAGTGTAGTACTGTCACCATACAAGATTATTACAGCACTCCACCCTCCCTTCTCCCCTGGCAACCACCAGTTCTGTTTTTATGAGTCTTGTTTTTTAGATTGCACATACAAGTGAAACCATATGGTATGTCTTTTCTCTGACTTTACTTTGCATGATACTCTTTAGGTCCATCTGTGTTGCAAATGGCAAGATTTTATTCTTCTTGATGGCCGAGTAATATTCCATCACATATATAAAACAACACATTTTCTTTATCCCATTATCTATTTCTTTTTGAAGATTTTATTTATTTATTTGACAGATCACAAGCAGGCAGAGAGGCAGGCAGAGAGAGAGGAGGAAGCAGGCTCCCTGCCAAGCAGAAAGCCCGATGCGGGCTCGATCCCAGGACCCTTTAGATCATGACCTGAGCTGAAAGCAGAGGTTTTAACCCACTGAGCCACCCAGGTGCCCTCCACTTATCTATTGATGGATATTTCGGTTGCTTCCATAGCTTGACTGTTGTAAATAAATACTGCAGTGAATATAGGGGTGCATATATCTTTTCAAATTAGTGTGTTTTTACAGGAAAATACCCAGAAGTAAAGATCCTGGATTTATTTTTATTTCTAGTTCTCTAACTTTGTTTGTTTGTTTTTTTAAGATTTTATTTATTTGACAGAAACACAGCCAGAGAGGGAACACAAGCAGGGAGAGTGAGAGAGGGAGAGAAGCAGGGAGCCCCATATGGGACTTGATCCCGGGTCTCCGGGATCATGACCTGAGCCGAAGGCAGTCGCTTAACCAACGGAGCTACCCAGACGCCCCTAGTTCTCTAACTTTTTAAAGACCCTCCGTACTGTTTTCCGTAGTGGCTACACCCAATTTATATTCCCATCAGATTATGAGGATTCTTTTTTCTTCGTATTTGTGCCAACAGTTGCTATTTGTGTTTTTGATAATAGCCATTTCGATAGGTGTTAGGTGATCTCATTGAGGTTCCAGTTTGTATTTCCCTGGTGGTTAGTGATGTGGTTATAGCATCTTCATGTGTCTGTTGGCCATCTGTATATTGTCTTTGGGAAAATATCTATTTGGGGCCTCTACCCATTTTTTTTTTAATTTATTTTTAAGTAATCCCTTCATGCAGTGTAGGGCTCAGACTAATAACCCTGAGATAGAGTCACATTCTCTGTGGACTGAGCCAGCCAGGTGCCCCCTATTTGACACTTCTACCCGTTTTTTAATCGGTTGGGTGTTTCTGCTTGTTGAGTTATGAGTTCTTTGTATAATCTGGATGTTAACCTTTTATAGGATACATCGTTTGCTAAGTATCTTCTCCCAGTCAATAGGTTGTCCTTTTATTTTGTTGGTTTCCTTCACGTGTAAAATTTTAGTTTGGTATAGTCCCAGCTGTTTACTTTTAGGTCTTTAATCCATGTTTAGTTTATTTTTGTATGTGGTGTGGGAAAGTGGTTGAGTTTCATTCTGTGTGTAGCTGTCTAATTTTCCTTACACCACTGATTGAGTAGCCTGTCTTTTCCCCCATGGCAGAGTCTTGCCTTTTTGTCATAGATTAATTGACTGGGTTTATTTCTGGGCTCTCTGTTCTGTTCCATAAATATAGGTCTTATTTTAATGCTAAATCCATGCCGTTTTAATTACTATATAGTTTCACAGTATAGTTTCATAGTATAGTTTGAAATCAGGGAGCATGATCCCCTCCAGTTTTGTTCTTTGTCAAGATTGCTTTGGCTATTTGGGGTCTTTATGGTTCATAAACATTTTAGGATTATTCCAGTTCTGTGAAAAATGCTACTGGTATTTTTGATAGGGATTGCACTGAACCCATAGATTGTTTTGCATAATACGGACATTTTTTTTTTAAAGATTTTTATTTATTTGACAGAGATCACAAATAGGTAGAGGGGCAGGCAGAGAAAGAGGGGGAAAGCAGGTTCCCTGCAGAGCAGAGAGCCCAGTGTGGGACTCGATCCCAGGACCCTGAGATCATGACCTGAGCCGAAGGCAGAGGCTTAACCCACTGAGCCACCCAGGCGTCCATTTAAGCTGTTTCTTAATCTGAAAGATGGGAATAAAATAGTATATACTTCAGTTTTCTGCGAATTTAAAAAGGTAACTGTGTAGAGTGTAAAACTGTAGCTGTTAAAAACAAATCAGCACACTGGTCTTATTTTTGTTTACCATGATTTCTGTTGGTGAGATCAAGGTTGAAAAGGAGCATGTGGGAGCATAAATGAGGCAAACTTTCTGTCTTGATTAAAAAACAAACAGGTACAGGATTCCTGGGAAGTAATAACATTGAGAAATAATCTATTATTATATAGATTATTCTGTTCATCAGGGGGGCTAACGCAAAATGAAGCATTTTTTAGAAGCATGGACAAAAACTGTTTAGTAAAATGAACCAACAGCCATGTGCTGGGCCCCTTACAAGAGATATTAAGAAGTAGCTGATGGGGTTTTCTTGTTAGCAGCTAGAATACAGGTCCTCTGTCCTCCAGTCATGGAAATTAATATGAGTTGCTTAGAAAACTGAAGAATACCGTGTATTTTCCCAAAATAGAAGGAAATACATGGTTTTCACGGTGCAGTTTGTGATCCACTAGTGGAATGTAGAATCAGTTTTGTGAGTTCAGATCAGAATTATGCACGTAATAGGTTGTTTCAAAGTGAGAACCTTGTCATGATGGGGTAATAAAGTTTGAAAGCCATTTTGAAGAGAAGCATGCTTGGAAGATGGCATGTCACTTCAGAGCAACTATGTTATTAGTAGCCAGGCTTTTGTGAATTAATCTGGACTATGGTGCAATAAATAATGACATTTAATTATGTGTAGAAACAGGCCTAAGTTAAAAGTTGCTTGTTCTTGTGAATTGAAGGACAGAACATTTATTTCATCAGTAAAATTTCAGGTTCCCATCAAGGGGTGCTCTTAACCTGAAACCGGTAGCTTAGGGGAGAGAGGGAATTGTCCGTACTATCATAGATCACATCTTAAATTAGGAATGCAAATTTGGGAGGAGATTGGAAAAGAAAGGTTAATGTCCAATGCTAGATCCATGTTTCTCATACTTTGTCTTAGGACTTCTGTAAAAATAGATTGATTCGGTAGGTGGGTGGTGGACCCAGAGAATCTAAACTTCTAATAAACTCTCATGTGATGCCTTTGCCTGCAAACTACACTTTTGAATAGGTGGTGATGCCATTATGAATTAAAAGTATTTGAAAATAATGAAGGTGTTTCGAAGGCATACTATGTGCTCTATAGAAGTTCTATTCAGTGAACATGAACTGAGTAATGTAGGTAGGCCTGGATATCTCATGAGTTCTGTTCAAAGGAATTGCTTAAGTAACCTTTTTGGAGCATGGTTCTCTACAGTTATTCAGTTGATAAGAGTTGTGAAAATTACTTAATTTTCCAGGTGAGGAAATTGAGGCATAGAGATTAACTGCCCAAATAAACAAAGCTGGGTGGGGGCAGAACTAAGATTAGCAGCTATGAGTGAACACTTTGTTTTTGAAGACTACTATCGGAATAGCGTCTAATAATGATACTCAGGTAAAAGGCAGAGATAGAATCTACAATCAGACCAGTTAGTCTTAGAAAACTAAGATTAACTTTTTTCTCTTTTATTTCAGGTAACCAGTATCTGTTTTTACCGCCAAATCGTTACATTTTTCATGGCGCTGAGGTATTTTCAGACTCTGAAGACGACGTCTTATCCTCTAGTTCTTGTGGCAGTAACAGTGATAGTGGAACATGCCAGAGTCCAAGCTTAGAAGAACACTTGGAGGATGAAAGTGAGATCGAAGAGTTTTACAATGGTTTGGAAGATGAAGCTGATGTCAATGACAGAGGAACTGGGTTTGGAATTGGTGGAGGTGATCCGGAGGCAGGCAGTGAAGCTGTACCCATGAAACAGGAAGCGACAGACCTTAACTATCCACCAAACAAATCATAATGTAGTAATTGTCCAGGTACAGGAATTGTTCCACCAGCATTAGTAACTTTAGCATGTCAGAATGAATGTTTACTTGTGAATTCAACAGAGCAAGGAAACCAGGAAGGTGTAATATTTATAGACTGGTAAGATGGATTTTTTTTTCTCCATGGGTAATTTTTAACTTCTTACTTCTGTACTTGTACACTCAACACTAACTTTTTTTTAAAAGAAGGGTACTAAGTATCTTTAATTACCTGTTGGTCAAAGCTTTCCTTTGAAGTTTCATTGTATGATACATCCATATGTATATATAATTTTTTTTTTGCCTAGTGAATTTCAATATTTTAAAGTTTTCAAAAGCCATTGGAATGTTAAATTAATGTAAAGGGAACAGCTTATCTAGACCAAAGAATGGTATTTTCACACTTTTCTTTGTAACATTGAATGGTTTGAACTCCTTAAATGTCTGTTCTGCTAAACTTTTGATTCTTTATTAGCACAATTAATTACCTATTTTTAAACACTGGCATTTTCCAAAACTTGTGGCAGCTAACTTTTTAAAAATCTCATGACATGCAGTGTGTAGAAGGAAGTCAGCAATATGTGGGAGAGCACTCAGTTATTTTTGCTTTTTAAAGCAAGACTTGGTGCTAAGAGTTTCGGGAATATTGTATTGTTGAAATGAAGATGGCTTTTGTACTTCCTGTGGACATGTAGTAATGTCTATATTGGCTCCTAAAACTAACCTGAAAAAAATAAATGCTTTGGAAATGTTTCAGTTGC
This sequence comes from Spilogale gracilis, assembly GCA_004023965.1. Lineage (NCBI taxonomy): Eukaryota > Metazoa > Chordata > Mammalia > Carnivora > Mephitidae > Spilogale > Spilogale gracilis. The sequence continues at coordinate 1,952 of PITA01019903.1, read as the reverse complement.
TTTAGAAACAATAGTGCCTGCCTGGGTACCCTTAGTTTCAAGACTGTTTGCCCTTGTTTAAATACCTGTCACTGTGGTAGAGCTTGCATCAATTCTTTCCCACAAGTATTAAACTGCCAAGATGTGAATATGCAAAGTCTTTATGAATCTATAATAATGGTACTTCATCTGGGGGAAGTGTAATATTTTGGACCACTGCTTTTCTTTTCCATTAATAAGGAGAGCAGCAGGCCCCTGATTACGGTTCCAAAGTACTAAGATGTTAATTATAACTCAGCCAGTAAGTACATGTCTCCTTTTAGGAGGATTTGGTGTAATAGACACCAAACTGCTAGCCTAGTATTATGGAGATGAACATGATGTAACTTGCAATAGCAAAATAGTTAATGAATAAAATTAGTTCCTATAACACCTTTATTTAAAAGCTTAGCCTGCCTTAAAACTAGAGGTCAAACTTTTTCAACTGCAGAAGCTTCTTAGCCTTTCAAAAAAAGTTCATACTTTAAAATTACACAGAGCAATTTATTTTCCAGACCTTTACCCCACATTATTCCCAAATTACAAAGTATTCCTATGTTGCTTTAGTATTTATTACAGTTTTTAAAAAGGGTTTGAAATATAGCTGTTCTTTCAATACCCAGCTAGGACCATTACTGCCAGAGAGAAAAATTTTATTGAATGGCCACTTCCCTATCTAAAAGATGTTTCAATCTGAATCATTTGGCTACACTAAAGAATGCAGTATATTTAGTTTTCCATTTGCATGATGTGTGTTTGTGCTATAGATGATATTTTAAATTGAAAAATTTGTTTTAAATTATTTTTACAGTGAAGACTGTTTTCAGCTCTTTTTATATTGTACATAGTCTTTTATGTAATCTACTGGCATATGTTTTGTAGACTGTTTAAATGACTGGATATCTTCCTCCAACTTTTGAAATACAAAACCAGTGTTTTATACTTGTACACTGTTTTAAAGTCTATTAAAATTGTCATTTGACTTTTTTTCCTGTTAAATTACATTGTTCAAGGTATAAAATTTTAATCTTAAAGACAGTGTGGACAAGCTTTGAGGGCCACAGTAAGATGCTTTCTTCTGACATTTCTTCATTCAGCTTTAAGAGTCTGAACAGAATAATAGGCATTGATACTGCTGGATGTAGCAGCTGGTGCTTCACCAAAAGTTTCAAAACACCAGTAGTTCAAGTCTAGGCCCAGGAACCTTTATATGCGAAAAGTGGGGGAGAGAGGCAAGGTAGTGCCTAAGAACCTGACATAGAGAAGACCTGACACAGGCTCAGCACTTTGGTATTATTAGGAAGACAAGAGAACAGTGGAAATGCAGTGAACTTAAAGAGTTAAATGTGCTATAAAAGCATAGTGCCTCACAGATAACACAAGTCATAACACACAGGAAGGTGTGGACAAAAAGTGACCGCAGACCACATTTGGTATGAACTTTTCAAGGCTGACCTGCAAACCGTAGTCCGTTCAAGTTTTTGAGTGACAAAGTACTGTTCAAGAAGCCAGAAACATGCCCCTTGCCTTCCTCACCAGCAAACTTTTGTGGACTGAATTTTAAAACAGTACTCTGCCCTGGTATGTCCTGGCGCCCCGGGATGCTTTTTTTAAAACAATGTATAACCTGGGCATCACTACTTAGAGATAACATTTAATTAGCATAAGGAGGCCTGTGCATAGTATTTAAAAAGGTACCACCAGGTGATTAAAAAGTGTAGCAAGGGTTGAGAGAGGAAAAAAAAACAGGAGGTTCCCTGCATGTAACACTCCATGGGGGTGGGGGGGCTGGCCTCATAGGGAAGGTAGACTTCATGGAACGGGACTATTTTCAATTTATTTCTAGGAGTAGTTTACCAAATAGCAAACACTAGAAAGACTAGGGGGCTAGTTGGGGTACCTGGGTGGCTCAGTCGGTTAAGAGGCTGCCTTCT
>PITA01019902.1:0-36314 GCA_004023965.1 Spilogale gracilis | reverse complement strand
CCTGGGGCTGCCTCATGCTGGTAGTGGGAGTCGGGGGGACCTTGAGCCAGTCAGCACACCTTTGCAGGTACAGAAAACAGACCTCAAGGGCAGTGTGCTTGGCCAGAACTCAAAGGCCAATGGCTCAGAGTAAAGCCTGAGGGGAGTAGGGGTGGCCAAACGCCACTTCTCACAACATTTACCAAAACATGGAAAATCTTCATCAAGGGTAATAAAATTCAGACCCCTCCAAGGCTGCTGGGCCCTGCCCCTGTCTCCTGGAACTTCGTCTCCTCATCATGTTCCAGCCACGCCTTTTTCTCTATATAAAAGTGCCAGAAACTTTCTCCCCCAGGGCTTTTGCACATGTTCAATCCTCTTCTAGAAGGCTCTTCTTGGTCACTCATCCCATTTCTTCTCGTCACCAACTCCCACCCATTGTTCAGGTTTTAGCTGAAGTGCCCCTTCCCCAGAGACATCCTCCCTGAGCCCCTGAACTAAATTAGCTGGGTCACTCTGTCACCTCTGCTCCCAGCATTCAGTGGTGTTTCCTCTCTATCGCTGACCATCACAGGACAATTATTTGTGCAGTTATTTGTATTAGATCACAGGTGCCAGCAGGCCAGCAACCGTGTCTGTTTCACTTAGCAGTGTACCCCAGCCATCCTTTGTTGATAGGAAAAGGGAAAGGAAGGAAAGCAGGCTAAACGAAATAGTGGATAGACAGAAGGAAAGAAAGAAGGAAAAAAAGGGGAAGAAAGAGAGGAAGGAAGGAAAGGAGGAAGGAAAGCAGGCAGGCCAAATGGAATGGCAGGAAGGAAGGAAGGAGGAAGGGCGGAAGGGAGAAGGGAGGGCTCCCTGGCCAGCAGCAGACCAGGGCCAGCAGTCCCAGGGGAATGGCGTAAGCTCCCCATGACGTCTGCTGGCCTCCCTCCCCGCAGCAGGCAGCCATGACTGGGTGCACCAGCTAGTTCCTCGGTGAGAAGGACGAGCAGAGAAAGGCAGGGCCACCTCCGCCCAAAGACCCATGTACAGCCCCTGGCCTGGACAGCCCCTCAGGCAGCCTGTGAGCTCTGATTCCAGCAGCTTGGTATGCCTGACTCTGGGCGCTAGGAGATGGACCAAGATGGTGGACCAGAGGTGCATTGCATCTTAGCTGGCCCGGCAGAGGTGTTCATCAACAGCAACCTTCTCCCAGGTCCTGTATTTCCACCCTCTTTGGCCTCCTTCTCTGTCTCACCCATAGTCAAACTTCCTGCACACTAGTGTGTGCCCTCAGGCAGAGCCTGAGAGGGAGACAAGAAGAAAAGGAAAGAACGTGGGTAGGGAGCATCCAAGAGCTTGGATATTGGAGTCCTGCCTGTGTTGGGATCATGATTCAGCCCCTCTCTGGCTGTGTGACTATAGCAAGTGATTGAACCATCCTGTGTCTCAGTTTTCCCATCTATAAAATGAAAAGGGACAGAAGAGCTTGTCTCGTGGGCTTGCATGGACGATTGAATGAATTGATATTTATACAGGTCTCAAAACAGTACTTGGCACATAATGAGCCATGTTTATAAAATCATTAACATCATAATAGACATCATTTCTTGAATTTACCCCAGCCTGGCTCTAGGTAGCATCTTCCTACATCATTTCTGTCTCTCAAGAACTCCTGGACTCCGGGAACCCATTCACAGAGGTGAAGTGACTTGCTCAAGGTCGCTGCTGGCTAGACCTGCGTTCCCCATGCAAATGGAGTCCATTGAAGTCTTTCTTTTTTCAAGCTACAGCCAGGACACCCTAACGCGGCATTGCTTCATCCCTCCATCTCAGTTGCCACTGTGCACGAGCCAGAGGAGGTAAGAGGAACCCAGTCACTTAGCCGTTCAAGGCGGAGGTTAGCTGTATGTGGTCAGGATTTTGTATTTCCGCAGAAGAGCTGATCCTTTAACTCAAGGACTGCTGCCTTCGTTCCCCTTTGCTACTCTGCTGACCCTGATCTCGGCAGCTGGCTCCCTTAGAGTTACAGCTCTGTGAACCCAGGTGGCCCCTGGCCCCCATTCCTTGTTCCCGTGTTGGGTGGGTAAGGGTGTGGGGAGGAGGGCTTTGGCTGGAAAGCCTGGGAGGGGAGGGAGCCTGGGACTTCCCTTCTCTTCCCTTCTCTTAACCTAGTTCCTCCATCTCTGAAAGAAAGGGGTTGAATTTCAGACTAGAGGAACAGTCTCCTGCCCAAATTACATATTAGAATTACTTGGGGAGAGATTTAGTTTTTAAGATTTTATTTTTAAGCAATCTCTATGCCCCTGGTGGAGCTCAAACCCGATGGGAGGGTTGCTGTTTAAATACCTATGTCTGCCCCATTTCCCTACCCGAGGCTCAGATGAAGTGATCTAGAGAGTGGACCCTCATTAGAGTGTCTAACAGGTAATTAAAGAGCCAGGGGACAAGACTTGTGGTTTCAGGAACAGAGTGAAATGTTCTATGATCTGCGGCAAAATGAGAAAAATGACCAGAGTGCATTAAGTTTTCCTTGCTGATAGGTGTGTTCAATTTAGACACATCTTTTATCTGACATTGTATCCTTCCTATGCTTTGGCACAGCTCATAAGTCCTTTATTTTGAGATGATCTGAGGACAACAGATGGCCCTGGGTTTTCTTTCTGTTTTTGTTGTTTAATGTCCTTTTTAACCAAATAAAAAGTCTGGCAATATTGTCCTCCAAAATTGTGAGGGAACGATTTCCTGGCTAGAGAAATCCAAACATTCAGAAAGTCCAGCCTAGGTCGGTGCTGGCTAGTGCAGTAACTGTTAGATAGAAGACATGGTACGGCCCGTGAAACGTGGCCAGTCCACATCGAGCAGCGCTCACAGCACGAAACACACACTGCATGTCGAAGACTTCATACGAAGAAAAGAATGCACAGTAGCTCATTAATCATTTTTACATCAATCAGGTGTTGAAATGGTAATGTCTTGGATACACTGGGTTGAATAAAATATATTAGAAAATTAATCTCCCCTGTTTCTTCGCATTTTTTTAGAGTTACGGGCCCTTGACAATTTAAAATTACATGTACAAGGTGCCTGGGTGGCTCAGTCAGGGAAGTGTCTGCCTTTGGTTCAGGTCGTAATCCCAAGGTCCTGGGATCGAGTCTTGCATCGGGCTCCTTGCTCCATGGGGAGTCTGCTTCTCCTTCAGCCTGCCACTCCCCTGGCTTGTGCACGAGCGCGTGCTCTCTCTCTGACAAATAAGTAAATAAAATATTTCAAAAAAATAAAAAATAAATAAAAGCTGGAGAATGGAAGTGGTCAGACCTCTGGAGGCAAGGCTCAGAACGCAGCCAGCGTCCCCCGTCTCACGTGCACTGTCCAGAGAAAGTGCGAGGCCGGCCGACATTCCGGGGCCGAGCGAACAGACTCTGCCTCTTCAGTAAGAAGCGCTGCAGGGGACCGTGGCCACTGGACAATCTCTGGACTCCAGCTCCGTGGCCCCAAACAAGGAAAGGGGATGCCTGCTCCCTGCACCCTGGTCCTTGTTAGGCCCTCACTGGGACATTCCTGGGTGCTCGGCGCTTTCCCCCCCTGAGTTCCTGCCTCCCGAAGATTGATAGACCGATGATAGAGAGATGATAGATAGATAGATAGACAGATAGATAGATAGATAGATAGATAGATAGATAGATAGATAGATAGAGATTATATTTTATGATGAACATAATCGAGGCTGGATTCATTATTACATATTCATTATGATGTTCTTTTTTTTCTGATTTCAAAAGAAAGGAAAACTGATCCCTTTTTGTGGGCCCCTATAAGCGACCTGGGCGCAAGACTTTGTGTCTCCTGGGCCACGTGGAGAAGTTGGTCCTGCGTTTTGTGGCTGATCGAGCACAGGGCACCCAGCCCCAGGTCGTTCAGAGTCTCAGCCACTGCTCAGCAACCTGAGAACCGTTCAGGGTGACAGAGGGTGGGGCGGGCATCCCAGGAACGAGTTACATATTTCCCTAATGAGCTGTGTTCCAAAAGCCCTATAAGGACATGGGCACTTTGCCCTTCCTTCACTGATGGGCCATGACTCCATTTCTAGGGAAACTCGTGGGAGCCAGGTGAGACCAGGAAGGGCATTCAGGACTCCGAAGATGATAACAACACCAGGGAGCCTCCCCTTTGGCGGATGGCTTTATGGTCGGCCAAGGGCTTTCCCGCCCCCTCCCTGCCTGTGGGCCTTGCATCCGGGCTCCGAGGTACTTGCTTGTGGCACACCTTCTCACCATGTGAAATGACTTGCCCCCTTCCTGGTGGGTTCTCTGGAAGAGCGGCCTGGGCTAGCTCCCTGACACCGCGTGAGTCCCACGTGATCTGACCCTGGAGGCTGACAGCCCAGGCAGCAGAAGCCTCCCGCACCCCGAAGGGGGTCCAGCCTCAAAGGACAGGCCCGGCTTGGTTCGTGGGAGAGGGTTCCCTGACAGCCACAGCAGCCGCCTGTACTTGGGGTGGTGGAGGGCTGCGTGGTTCTTTCAGATTTGGAGGAACATGAGCCTGCTTTTGGCTTCTTCCCATATGTTGTGCTGCTCCGTTGTTTTTGACAAAGTTCTTTTGTTATTGGGGCACCTGGGTGGCTCCGTCAGTTACACGTCTGATTCTTGATTTCGGCTCAGGTTATGATCTCGAAGTCATGGGATCAAGCCTTGAGTCAGGCTCGGTGCTCCGTGTGCAGCCTGCTTGAGGTCCTCTCCCTCTCCTCTGCCCCCTGCTTGTGCTCTCTGTCTCTCTCAAAATAAATAAAATCTTTTTTTTTCAGTTTTTTTTTTTTAACATATCAAGTATTATTTGTATCGGGGTACAGGTCTGTGATTCATCAGTTACACAATTCACAGCGATCACCATAGCACACGCCCTCCCCAGTGTCCATCACCCAGCCAGCCACCCCATCCCAATAAAATCTTAAAAACAGACAAGCAAGGTTATGTTATTACCACTATTTATTTGGAGAGCATATCAGATAGAATACAGTCCAAAGCCAAAGAGCCCTGTTGTACCACCTTCTCCCAGAGAAGCTGATTTAGCCACTTGGACCCAGTTCCGTGAATCGGAAATGAAACAAGGGTCGCCCCCTTCCTGGAGCCCCTTTGTGAGAATGAACTGAGGAAAGAGGTGGCAAGTGTCACGTCCATTATTCAAAGGCACGCTCCAGGCTCAGAGGTGCTCACAGTCTGGACTCCTCTTGTCAGTGTTTATCTGCCCAAGACCCACATGGAGCATCATGGGACCAAGTGAACTGGCTCAAAATCCTTTCCCCTGCCCTGTCCCTGGTCATCTTCACATGGCCCCCGTGGTGAAACATGTGGCCCATCCCCTCAGGTCAACGTAGAACACATTCTAAGCACTGAGGACATTTCTCTGCGAGAACATGAGGAGCCAGGGTTCTTGCCTCTCTGGGCACCTGTCTAGGTCCAGCCGCAGAGCCAGTGTGAGCTGAGCTGCGAGGGTGCTGGGGCGGGCCAGTGCGCCCGGCGGGGAACCTGCCTATTAGTCACGTTTCCTACAAGCGCCCAAAGCCATCTCCACCTAAGGGTGGTGCTAAGGGTGTGAGAAGCCACCACCGCCACCACCACCCCCCCTGGAAACCACTCTCCTCCCGGCTGGCCCCGGTGTGCCTCAGCCGTGGTGACAACCTGTTTCCTGCCACAGTCTTGGGGCCTTATGAAAACTCAGCTCAATTCAAAGAGTTACCGAGCGTCACTAACGTCCCAGACTCTGGGGGATGGAGACTGACCAGACGCAGTCATTGGCAGACGAGCTCAGCAGAGCATAGAGAGGAGCAGGGGGCTGCAGAGGCGAAGAGCAGGGCCATCTAGTAAAACCCAGCTGAGATAGGTGTAGGTGGGGTGAGATCAGGGAAGGCTTCCTGGTGAAGGTGATACCGGAGCTTTGTTCTGGATGCTACAGGTAAGGGCAGCTTTCCAGGCCAAGGGCTCAGCCTAAGCAGAGGCCCAGAGGCACTGTGGGCTCTGGAATGCTGGGTAGTTTACTGAGGGGGAGGGAAAGAGGAGGAAATGAGGAGGAGACAGGGCGATGTCGGAGGAGGCCGTGTGTCTGAGGGGCCCTGGGGGATGGGCAGGGAGGGGTGGCTGGCCAGCTCTGTGACTCCAGGACTAACTCGGGCTGCCTCCTGGGGACGGTCAGGTCCCTTAGGAGCTGTTATAAGTGACCAGCCAGTGGGGAAGGCGAGGGGCCCATCAAGGCAGCGACAGTGGCCTGGTGGTAGTTGGGGAGGAGAGGACCCACTTGAAAAGTTCAGAAGGCTCCAGAGAAAAGAATGGAGTAGGCGAGTGTGGAGGGGCAGGGGGCCCAGGGGAGGCCGAGTACCAGCTGGCCGGTGGGGAGACTGGCCCCTAATGGGAGGCAAGGAGGCTTGCCGTGCACACCTCCTCCTGGTACCTGGGAAGCCCATGCTGGCGGCTTCAAAGGCAGGGAGGCAGGGGACAATCGCTGCAGCCCTTGGCTGGGTGCTCAGGGAGAGCATAGAACAGAGAAGGGATGGGCTGGGGGAGGGGCAGGTCCCCAGCGGGGACCCTGAGGTCTACCAGAGTAGAGGTGGTGCTTGAATGGATCATTTCCATTTTAATATTTACAAGTTTGTGTTCATGAGCATAGAAGAATACAGAGGGGGCCTGGCTGGCTCAGTGAGAACCGCATGTGAGTCTGGATCTCGTGAGTTCGAGCCCCACGCTGGGTGTAGAGATGACTTCAATAAAAATTAAAAAAAAATACAGAGAGAACATCAGGAATTTTTAAAAGCTATCCCTTGTAATTCTTCAAATGGAGGACAAGGGTGGCTAACAGCCCGAGGTGCTGGGGAGGAATAGGGGGCAGCCTCTATGATCTCAAGGCCACACGCAGGAGGTGGTAAGCGCTCCATGAAGAGCCGGCGCAGGACCAAGGAGATCGAGGAACACGGACAAGGGAAGGGCTTGGTTTGGGTGGGATGTGGGGTGTTCTCAGCCACAGGAGCTCCTCGGGGCTCCCACCCCACTCACTGACTGTCAGCCAGCGGGAAGGGAGCCAGCTCAGCCCCTCAGGCCTGGGAAGGGCAACCCAGGAGCCTAGCCTGAGGGTATGGAGGGCAACAGTGAGCCAAGAACTCACTACCTCCAAAGTGTCTTCAGATGTCTGGGCAGCCATCCTTGAGTACGCCTACCCAAATTAAAGAGTCAAGGGGAAGAAGTAGACAGTGGCCACGGCCGCCTTCCCCGTTGGGCGGTGCAGGACGATGGCGTAGTTTAGGGGCTGTAGAGACGGGCTGGGAACCTGGTTAGAGCCTGCTCTTCTGCTTCCTGAGAAGCTGCAGATGACCTCCCAGGGCCATGGAGGAGCTCCTGCCACTGAGAACACACAGCATCCCACGCAGAGCCAGCTAATAGTAGCCCCCACCAAACGTTCCCATCCTGTGCCGAGGACTTTGTGGGCCTCATCTAATCTATCCCCCAAACAGCCCTGGGAAGTAGGCATGTGGATTGTCTCCACTTTATAGGTGAAAACACTGAAGATCTGGAAAGTTAATTAATATTCTTCAAGCTCCCATGTCTGCTTAGCAGTGGGGCCAGGATTTAAACTCCGATCTATTTGAAAGACGCCACAACCCCGACGCTTGACCCTTGTGCCGCATTGCCACCTGTGTGATTTCTGGAATAGCTCTGTTGAGATGTAATTCACCTACCATAGTGTTCACCCTCCCAAGTGCATAATGCAACGGTCCATACGGTCACACAGCCGTCACCACAGTCAACCTCAGAGCATTTTCATCATCCCCCAAAGAAACCCCATACCCGTTAGATATCCCTTGCCGCCACCACGCCTTCTCTTCCCAGCCCCACGCAACCACTGCTCTACTTTCTGTCTCCATGGATTTGCCTATCCTGCGTATTTCACATCAGTGGACTCATACAATACACCACCTTTCGTGGCTGGTTTCTTTTCCTTCGAACAAAGTTTTCCGAGCTCACCCAGGTGGCAGTGATTCCGCTGCATTGCTCAGTACCTGTTGTATGGATGCACCACGTGTGTCATTCATCCCACCATTTGCCCAGGACGAATACGGCTGCTGTGAGTACACACACACACAAGTCTTGGTGGACCGGTCCTCTTGGGTCAATACCTAGGAGCAGAATTTCTGGGCCAAATCGTAACTGTTCACATGGCCACTGTTTTGAGGGAAACAAAATCAGTCCTTCTGCAGATGAGGAAACACAGACTTAGAAAAACCCAATGACCTGCCAGGTTGTACGAGAGCCTAAGCGGCCAAGGAAGGCTTTGCTCTGAGTTACACCCAGTTTCAAAAGCCAACTCTTTGACGTACTCCACTGCGCACTGTAGGAGCTCATTTCGTACAACTTTAAGGTAGGAGCCAGGGGCAGGGGGAGTGGGGAGATGCTCTCTGAATTAAGCTGATGAGTTAAGCAGGATCTCTGCTTCTGAGTGACTTCCTGGGACTTAGCCATTCACACTGCAGACCTTTCCCAGTGCATGCTATGTGCTGAGCTCCGTGCTGGCATGATAGTGACCTCAGAGGCAGAGATGGTGCCATCCTGACCCCCAAGGAGCTCCAGCTCTACTGAAGAAGGCCCTGGGCATGTCAGTGACCAACACTGGTGGGTGACAAGTGCTGGGGCCTAGGAAGGTGCTCACAACACAAGGCAGGGTTGAAGAAGACCTCCCGGGGCTTCTGACTGGGGGGCTGGGAAATGAACAATGAGCATAAGCAAAAGGCATTTCAAAGTGAGAGAGAGTCTGTTTGAAGGTCTTACAGTGTTGGTGGGTCTGGGGGAGGGTAGAGGGAGAAACCGGGATGAGAAGCTGAGCAGCTGGTCAGGGCCTCAAATACCACACCGGGAAGATTAGACTTGCTCTTTCAAAGTGTCTGAGGCAGGAATGATACAGGACAATTTGGTGGCTAGCAAAATCCCTCTGGAGCAGTAAAAAGAAAAAGAGATGAAAGTGGAGGAGGTTAGAAGCCTACTGCACCAGTCCCAGCAATAGAAGAGAGGGCCTGAATAGGACAGTGGCTCTTGGAATGGAGAGGAAAGAACAAATGGGAGAGGCCTCTAGCAAGGAGGTGAGTGTCTGTGCCATTATTCAGCACTGGCAGAGGCAACTTCTGGGAGGTAGGGGCTGAATGGTGGCCCCCTGAAAATAGTTGTCCACTGGGAAACTGTGAATGCGACCTAAAGGTTTTTGCAGATGTTATTAACTGTCTTGAGATTAGTTTATCCTGGATCATTCCACTAGGCCCTTGATTTTGGCTTCTGGGCTCCATGACGGTGAGAAAATAAGTTTCTGTTGTTTTAAGCCACCAAATTTGTGGTCATTTGTTACAGCAGCCCCGGGAAACTAATAAACTATAGGGAGCTGCCAGTTCCTAGAGTTGGGAGACCCAGCACCACATTTCCACATCTCTGCGCTCCGAGGAAGGAGGCTCCCGCTCCCAGGCTGCAGACCCAGACAAGGCGAGGCTGCAGGCAGGAAAGCTCTCACTCGGGCCCTGCCTTGTGCTAAGAAAACAACCTCCTGTGCGTTGCCACATGAGGATTAGTCAAATGTCAAATAATTACGAGCTCCGATGTCCCCTGACTGATTCGGTGGGGCTGAAGGCTGAGGCCTTGGGAAGGGTGAGTGGAGCTGTCGCCTGGTCAGGGAGGAAAGGCAGCATCAGTCGCCTCCCCGAAGAGGCCAATCTCCGTGGGAACCTACAAGAAACCCGACCAGGCTCCCAGGGGACACACCCCACACATGAGCCAGTCAGGTGAACGGGAGGCCACTCGCCAGCCACCAGGCTGACGCATCCCACCCCCCACGGGGCGCTCACCCTCTCGCCGTCCCCAGAGCCCTGGCAGAAGCCGCGCCGCTGGCAGCCACGTGAGCGCCGCCAAGCACTGCGCAGGCTCTGTCTGCTGGGGTCCAGCGGGGAGGGGGAAAGGTCAGGCAAAGTCACCCCCTCTGCAGGGGCTGGGGGCCCCGTGTGGCAACAAATTCAGGGGCTTTGGAGTCTAATGAGCCGGGTTCAAACTCCAGCACTGCCTCTTCATAGCCCTGTGTGTCGGGATCCTGTAAGTCATTCCATTCCGCCTCAGTTTTCTCATCTCTAAAATGGGGATGATTAGACCCACACTGCAGGATCGTTTAGAAAATTAAATAAGCTGTCCTATGCCAAGTGCCTAGCACATCGAAGATGTTTTTGATCAACTGGCAACCTGTATTGAACACTTACTGTGTGCCACCTGCTTGGGGACAGTAGCGAACAAGTGGGCGGCTGCCTCACGGAGCAACCGGATAATGAGGCAGACGCAGCCCTGAGTGGGGAGGCTCTGCTGGGAGGGTTAGGGATCAAGGGGAATTCTGCAGGAAGTTCAGTTTAGTTGGAATCATATTCCTGTGGGTCCAGAAGGATTCAGGGATCAGCTTGAGATCACAGCACAAGCTGGCCAAATCAGCACTCAGACCCAGGCTTCCAACCCCTGCTGGCTGCCCCCTCTGCTCTGGGCCTGCGTAGTCTCTGCGGGTCCAGTCGTGCAGGATTGGGCCAGCTCTGGGTCAGAGAGTCAGCCCACTTGGAATGTGTGAGCCTCCACCCTGGGTGCTGGGCCTTTGCCCACTGCCCAGGGAGCCCCCCACGGCCTTGGCCTGGGCCCGGTGCTCCATGCGGTAGAGGTACCACAGCTGGTTTACTCATTCACGTGTTGATGGATGGTTGGGTTGTTTCCAGTTTGTGGTTATTACCGATAAAGTTGCTGTGAGTATTTGTTTACAAGTCTTTGGGTGGGCAAATGTTTTCATTTCTCTTGGGCAGATTCCTAGGAGGAGAATGGCTGGATCATGGTAGGTATGATTTAACCTTGTCAGAAACTGCTCAAGTGCTTTCCCAGAGGTTGTACCATTCACGTTCTCACGGGGTAGGAATGTTCCAGTTACTCCACTTATGTTCCAGTTACTCCCTGACAACACTTGGAATCAGCAATCTTTAGTTTTAGCCATTGTCATAGTCTGCTCAGGCAGCCATTAAAAATGCTACACACTGGGTGTCATAAGCATCAGAAACTTATTTTCTTATACTTCCGGAGGCTGGAAGTCTGAGGTCAGCGTGCCAGCATGGTCCAGTTCTGGCAAGGACCCTCTTTTTGGTTCGCAGACCAATGCCTCTGTGTCCTCATCTGCTTGGGGTTTGGGGGAGGGGAGAGGAAAATGGGAGCGGGGGAAAGCAATGGTCTCTTTATCCCCTTTATAAGAGCACCAATTCCATGATGGGGCTCCACTCTCATGACCTCATCTAACTTTAATCACGTCCCAAAGACCCCCCTCCAAACACCACCACACTGGGAATTAGGTCATCAACACACGAACTTGCGGGGAAGTAGGAACCTGTGGTTTACTATGGCCATTCTAAAACACACGTCCTGCTATCTCATTGTGGTTTTAATTTGCATTTCTCTAATGACTGATGACATTGAGTATCTTTCAATGTGCTCACTTGGCATCTGCTTATCTTTTGCTGGTGAAATGTCCATTCAAATCTTTTGCACACTTTTTATACATGTTGTGTGTTTTGAGAGTTCTTTATATATAATGGATGTAAGTCCTTTAGCAGATGTGTGATTTGCAAATATTTTCTCCAAGTCTGTAGCTTAGCTCATCTGTCACTTAACAGTAACTTTTAAAAAGCAGTTTTAAAATCTTGATGAAATTCGATTAACCCATTTGTTGGATAGGTGACACTTCTGAAGTCACATCTGAGAACCTTCGCCTAACCCAAGGTCACTAATTTTTCCTCCTATGCTTTTTAGTCTAGAAATTTCATAGTTTTAGGTTTTACACTTACACTTATATTCTATTTTGAATTAAATATTTTATCCAGCACGTGGTATGGTCCAAGCTCATTTTTTGAGTATAGGGATACCCAAATGTCCCACCATTATTTGTTAATAGCCCATCCTTTCTCCACAGAATTGCCTTTGAATCTCTATTTTAAAAAAAAAAATCACTTGTCCGTATATGGGTAGGTCTGTTCCTGGACTCTCTTTTTGTCTGGTATTAGGCCAATACCACACCGAGCTCTCCAACTTGGTTCTTCTTTAAAATCGTTTTGGTGGATCTAGGTCCTTTGTATTTCCATATGAATTTTAGTATCGGTGTGTTAATTTCTCAAAAAGAAAAAAAAATTGGTGCGACTCTGGGGCTGGTAGTTGCTCAGGAAACTGTTGTGGACGGTGCTGAATATTCACGCTATGACCGCGCTTCGTGCTTTACTGGACTTTTCCACGTCCTCCCTTTAACTCTCAATAACCCTGGGACACAGGCAGGGGCGGCCAGGAAAGCTGAGCCTCCAAGGCCAAGGGCCTTCCCCATAGTCACACTGCCATTGTCGCCCTGCTAGTCAGCGGCAGAAACAGGTTTTTTTCTGAATGCATGAAAGTACTCCAAATCTGGGACTCTCCACATTACCCGGCCTCTGAGGAGGGACTCCAGGATCTCCTTCGTACTCTAAAAGTTTAATAAGCTGGACAGAAAGAGGCACTCATTGTTTGGGTTACCTTTAAAAAAAAACAAAAACAATTCCAAATGTTGGTGCCATGCAAATGTACTTCCGTTGCCCTAATTTGAACGCTTTCCTCTATTCTCCTAAAACGTGGGCGTCAGTCTTAATAGGAAAACCATATGTCTCTGTTCCCTTTTAACTTTCTTTCTTGGCAACACTACAGCTCCACGGAGGAAAGGGGAGAGGAAATGGGATACATCACAGAAGGAAGGATTCCAGTTTGAAGTAAGAAAGAACTTCCAGATGGTGAAGGCTGCCAAGCCCTGGGTAAAACTGCCAAAAAGAATGAGAACATTTCCAGCCTGGAAATCCTGAGGTCCCCAGCTCTGCAAGGAAAAGCAATGGCCTTGACTCTCTCTTTCCTCTGAATGCATTATCCCAGGGGCACAATGACAGTCACGGGGTCCCCAGGTGAGCCCACATTGCCAGTGGGACTCTTGACGCAGTTGATGTACAGGGTACATAGCAGTTCTGAAATAGAGGTTTTCTTTCGTGTCGGGTTCCCTGAAAACAGCTTCTGAGATGGAGATTTGCATGAGGTGTGCTGACTGTGCTCTTGGGGTGAGGGTGGGGAGAAAGGAAGCAGATTGGGACCTTGATGCACAGGGCAGCTGCCCTAGAGCCCGGAGCCCATCTCAGCTCTGGGGCTGGCATGGCCCTCAAGAGTTGGCCCCATGGTAGATCCTGTCAAGCAGCCATTATTTGGGACGCGCCCCTCAGGAAGGCAGAGAGACTCGGCAGGGAGCTCGCAGCGGCCACCGCTCCTGGCAGCGGGGAAAGGGACGCCTCAGCCGTGGGCGCGGTGTGCGCAGCAGGTGCACCAGACGGTCCCTGCAAGGTCTGGGATTGCTCTGGAGCCTCCCTGTGTTCTTCACTGTTCCACAGACTGTTCCAGCTTAGAACACCAGAGCTCAGCCGCAGAGGTCCCTCGTGAGGCTGCGAGTCCGCTTGCTGCCAGCTTCCCCAGGCAGGGCAGAGTACAATCCTAGTGCAGCAGCATCACCATCTAGGAGCTCTCCTGCCGGGCTCATCTGCACCCACTCGGACCCGCGCTTCAAACCCACCTCCTCCCTGCCCCACAGGACACGGACCTTTCCCTCTCTTCACACCGGGGCTTGGCAGGGGCTGGCACGAGGCAGGTCCCCAGCACATGCGTGAAAGATGAAGAAATGCTCTAGCTCTGAGCTCACAGGGCTCTCCCGACGGCTTCACTCTCTTTTCTCACTTGATGTGCTCTGAGCTTGTGTTTGCACCCCCCACCCCCGTTCATGGCTCCTGTTGATATTCACAAAAGACCAGCTAATTCCAGAAAGGCCACTCTCTTGCCACCTCCCCACAGGAGGAAGGCTGCGCTTCCTTCCCCCCACTAGCAGGAAGCTACCTGAGAAAGAGGAAACGCCCCACAGTGTGCCGTCAGTGGGCCTGGCTGGGGTGGTCACGCGACAGATCCTGAGAGAGGCTGGAGAGAGAAATGCCCGCGGGTAGGAGAGCTTTTCCCACTTCCCGTGCTCCTTGAACACATACCCGTGTTTCACCTGTTCTGCACCGAAGGACACACCGCGTTCCGTGCTGTGATGGGGGCCGCGTAGGCTGCGGGGGGGAGCCCACGAGGCCAAGTGCTTAAGGCAGCCTGCAGGGTGGGGGCTGGAGGGTCAGCAAGGCCTGGAGGAGCAGAAGAGGGCCAAGCTGTGACCCTGAATGAGGAGGGGGACCTAGCCCTGTAGAAGGAGGAGGTGAAGGCACAGGAACAGTTCAGGCCCAAAGGAACAGACCCTGCAGAAGTCCAGGCAGGTTAGGGACTGAGAGCTCTGGGGTGGGGGGGCAGGCCCTGGGTCAGGCCCGCGGGCAGAGCCACAGGGAGCCCAGAGGCTGATGGGACGCTGTGGGCGGATGGCAAGGCCAGGGTGGGGTGCTGGGCCCAGAGCAGCACCGCTGCAGGCACAACTGGGTGTCCTGGGAGTGTGTGGAATAAAATATCGGCGAAGATAAAGCCCCTTTGGGACGAGTCCAGAGCAGCCCCCAGCCTCCCCCAGCCCCAGAGCGATTAGAGGCCCCAAGTCAACAGTAACAGCATTTTGGGGAGTAGGGGCTTCTCTCCCGTGGACCCTGCTTCCCCCCTGCACACGGTCAGCGCTGCCTCATCACCTCCAGGGCCTTGCCTAAACAGCTTGCTTGTAAGCATGGCCCCCAGCCCCCATTACTCTACTTGCAATGTTCACTCGTTCTCCTGCCTGCTCTGCTTTTCTCCTTGGCCCTTGTCACCACCCACGCCCCCTTCATTTGCTCATCCTGCCTATTCGTCATCCGTTTCCCTTCATTGCTCCTTTGTTTGATTCGCTGCTGTATCCACTAGAGCCTAGATGCTGGGTGCCCCATCGCTCCTCAGTGCGTATTTATGACATGAGACGGCGAATAACTCTGATTTGTGGAGCCTGCCTTCATACTTCCTATCCATTCTCTCCTTTATCCTCACAACGACCCCCATTGTACAGAGAAGCAAACTGAGGCCAAGGGACATAACGAAACACAAGGAGACATTCAGCCAGTGGCAAAGCTGGGATTTAAACCCTTGGACTGGGAATGGCTGCTGACAGGTCTCATTGGGAAACTGCTTTAGCATCTGCGAGAGTAGCCAATATCCAAGAAGGGTAGGTATTCCGCCCCCCGCCCCACTACCATGTGCACACACATCTGAAAAAAACAAATTCCAACAACTGCATGCTCAAATTCAGAGGACAAATTTGCAAATCCAAAGTGATGTTGTTGGCTAAGTTATTGGCCTAAACCTCCATCTCACACATGGGTCACGAGTATGTTGGTAAATCTGTTGGGGGAACTCTGGGAAATGGGCAAGCTTTCACCCCACCCTTGTGGGGTGACCAGCCTGGGAAGCGTGTTAAGTCCTGTATGAGAGGGGTCAGGGACACGCCCCACGGTGAGTCTCGGGGTTCCTGAGTTGGGGGGCAGGAGGCTGTGGCCCAGACCACGAGCCCGCAACCCTGTCTGTCCCCTGGCAATTTGGGTGGGAGCGGCGTGCAGAGGTGGGAAGCTGCTGCTGTTCTTGAGCTCCCAGTGCATCTCCTGCAAAGCTCCTGGGTGTGGGTGCCGGGAGATCAGAGTTCATCCCGGCACAGGTGCAGCCCCCCCCCCCATCTCCTCCTCCTTCAGCCAAAGCCCACAGTTTGAGCGGCTCTTGGTTGACTTCCTCGGGGAAGAAAAGGATGATACAAAGGACTCCATCTTTCACTTCCCACACCCCGCCCAGTGCACTTTTAAGATGTGGAAATTTTATTAAATCCCTGAGCACAGCTTCTTTCTACATTTTCTGTGGTTTAACTCTCCCCGGGTCTTTTTGCTTATGGTTTTGGCTTCCCCTCCTCTCTTTGAATCGGAGAGTTTTCTTTCTCCATTGTCTCTTAAGTGAAACAAGTGCTAACATTTCTAGGATTTTCTATAGGCCTTGCATACTCACAGTAAGTACATACTGACCCAGCACTCAGTGTGTCTCTGTGCGTGTGAATCCCCAGTGTGAATCTAGGTTCTCTTCTGCCTGACTGCTCCTCTCCTTCACTCCTTCCTTTGCAGACTGGCCTCAGGACCTTTGCTCACACTAGTCCCTGGGAGAATGGCTTTGTTCCCTCCCATTTACCCAAATTGGTGTCTTCCTTGCCCAAGGCAAGTTTCCCCAGGCAATAAAAATCTTTTCTGAGCACTTTAACCCCTCTCATCCCTCCTCCCTCCTGAAGGACTGAGCCTGCTTCACAGATCTGGTAGTGTAATTCACCTGTGTGCGATCCTCTTTTGAAAAAGATGAAATTAACTGTAAAGATATAAATATATATTTTAGGAAAATGAACTGCCCCACACTCAAAAGAATATGTATTTTAGGAAATGAACTGCTCCACCCTCAAACCTGGTTCCTCCCACCAGCGCCCACCCTCCAGGGGGCCCACTATGAGTTTGCCTGATCCTTCTGTGTTAATTAATTCCCATGCATTCACACGTATTCAAATATAATGCACTTGCTTCGAAAGCAAGAACCTGGACCGAGGCGTCCAGCCAGGCTTCTGCTAAGGGTGCTCAATGTCTTCTACATGTTCTGTCCCCCTGGATCTGGGCAGCCCCAGGAGCCATGCAGAGTCGGGAGTGATCCCTCCTTTCCACAGATGAAGTTGCAGAGGTACAGAGAAGTGAATGGGGCTGCCTCAGGTCACAGAGCTAGTAAGAAGGAGAGTGAAATTGGAACGCTTGTCTTCTGACATGCCCAGC
Organism: Spilogale gracilis; assembly: GCA_004023965.1. Taxonomy (NCBI): domain Eukaryota; kingdom Metazoa; phylum Chordata; class Mammalia; order Carnivora; family Mephitidae; genus Spilogale; species Spilogale gracilis. Next base: position 19,492 of record PITA01019902.1, on the reverse strand, counting down.
TGTTCTGGGAAAAGCACCGAAGGACTCTTGACTTCCCTAAACCTCACTCCCTGAGTGCCCTGCTCTGCAGAGCTGAGGTTAGCTAAAAACATGTCGCAATCCCCTGTTACTCTCCAAGTAGCCAAACCCGGGTTCTCATTGTGACTTGATATGTGCCCTGAGTGGCAGCCCCTTTCACGCCTGGGGTTCGGTATCCACTTGGGTGACTCATGAGCCATCAGCCAGCTGTCGCCTCACCTTTAGCTCCGTGAGGTGTGAAGCTTGTTTTCTTTTGCTGGCATAAACAGTCACCTTGGACACGTGATCAGACGCAGGACACTGCCTCAAAGGCAAACACAGACCCACGGGAAAAATCGATTTGTAGAATGAAAGCGCTCCCAGTGCCAAGAGCTGGCTTCTCCCTAGGAAGTCCCCATGGCTGACAAGGAAGTCACCTGCCTCAAGGAAAGAGATGGGATGTGCTGCCGGGATCAGGGTTCCTGAGCCAGGGGAGAAGAGGAATGCCTGGCCGAGCTCTGTGGGCGTGAACCAGGATGGGCAGCCCCAGAGGCTCAGAAAGACTCCCCAGCTCACACTTCCCAAGTGAAACTTGGATTGTGGGTCAGCACAAACCCCCTCCTGGGCCCGTTCTTTATGCCAATCCATGCTGAAATCCCAACCACAGTGGGCGGGTGGGCGGGGTGTGCCTTGATGATTAATAGCCAAAGCTTCATGCTGGTGTCAAGGCACTCTCAAAGGACTTCTTTATTTCAATGCTAGCAGTGTGTGGAGGGAGGTTCTTAACAGAACTTGGGGAGTGCGAGAAGGCTTTGGGCGCTGGCCTGGACCCCTAGCAGGACTCCATGCAGGAGTTTCCCAAAAGGGCACCCAAGAGGATTGTAGGTGCCTCAAGAACTTCTATTTCTTTTATTTTAGTAATTACATATTTACGTTAATATACTTAAAATATACCTAGCACATCTAACCTGTAATTTCATGAAATTATGTAATTCGTGTACATTATTATTTAGACGAAGGCTAAACATTTTTTTTTTAGTGACTTGATTAAAGTAAAAAAAACTAGGCAAATAATAACACAGGCCACAAGTCGATACGGCAAAAACTGTGATGAAGGAGTTTGAACCATTGGCACTTGAGAAACACTACTTTCTTGGAGAATCCAATACTCATGCCAAAAATAACAAGTGAACCTAGGTCCAGCAGAAGGAGATTGTTTGGGAATCACCTAGTTCATTTCCATGATTTCCATGTGTATGAACTTTTGGAAAGAGAAAGGTGCATGAGAGGTTTTTTAATTCTGGTTTGTTTTAATTGAGATATTAGCATATCCAAGGCCCTGGGGGAGTGGAGATAAAGAGATGTTGCCAAATGGGGTAATTAAAAACAATCCATGAATTGAAATCTGAAAAGGTGGGGAGGGGATGATGAGTGGAATTGGGATGAAGTGGTTCACCAGGCTTTTGACTCATTCGAATATTGTTTAAAAAGAAAAGAAAAAAAAAGGTGTGCAAATTTTTGTATTTATCTAAGATCTTTTGGAGTTTTGACCTAAGAACGTGGTATTTAAATAGTTGTAACTCTAGTGCGTGTGTGTGTGTGTGTGTGTGTGTGTGTGTGTGTGTTGTTCTGTTTGGCTTTATGAACTCAATATTAATTCATTTGGACTTTCCTTTGCATCCAGTTTCATACAGTCTTTACATGGAATATGAATCAGAATCAGCTAGGAAACTGGTTAAATGCAGATTGCTGGATCTGCCTCCCAGGATTATGACTCAGTGGGTCTGGAGTGGGGCCGGGGCATCTGCATTTTAACAAGCTCTTCCGAGTGTCTGATAAAGGTGGTCCTGGACCTCACTCTGCAGAACTTTGGTGCATGGGAAATAGACATGATTTAGATATGGATTCCATCCTCAAGAGAACACTAGCACTCCCTCTGTTCCTCTTGTGCTCTCTCGCTCACTCTCTCTCTCAAGTAAATGAATAAAATCTTAAAAAAAAAAAAAATGAGGGTGCCTGGGTGGCTCAGTGGGTTAAAGCCTCTGCCTTCGGCTTAGTCATGATCTCGGGCTCTCTGCTCAGCAGGGAGCCTGCTTCCTCCTCTCTCTCTCTGCCTGCTTCTCTGCCTACTGGTGATCTCTCTCTATCAAATAGATAAATAAAATATTTTTTAAAAATGAGAACACAGCCAAGAGAGGGAGATGACACACCCACAAGAGGCCACAGGTAGAAAGTATTCTCGGTGGTAGGAGGACAGGAAAGTGCGTGCCCGGGAGCACTCACCACCATCACCCAGCCCATGGATGCTAAAGTACCTCTGTTTCTAAAGGTTCCATACTTTCACTGTATTGTATTCCAACCAAACTTGCTTTACTTATAGTATTACTCCTATATCTAGCAGAATCATTTCGATGATGTAGGATCTTTTTAAAAAAGATTTTATTTATTTGAGAGAGGGAGAGCATGTGCTTGTGTGTGTGTGTGGGGGGGGAGTGACGGGGGCGGGGGTACGGTAAAGGAGGAGGGAGAGGTCCAAGGAGACTTTGCACTGAGCGCGGAGCCTGATGCAGGGCTCCTACAACCTTGAGATCATGACCTGAGCTGAAACCAAGAATGAGTTACTTAAAGGACTGTGCCACCCCGGTGCCCCTCAATGATGTAGGATCTTATCTTTCATTCTGGTGAAGGGTATTTGGAGGGGGGGAATAATATTTTGTGGCATGTGAGAATTTATTATTAAAATTGCGGTGCCTGTAAATACAGCGTTACTGAACACAGCCACCATCACTCATTCACACATTGTCTGTGCTGTTTCATGGTATTGCGGCAGAGTTGCATAGTTGCAACAAGGAACCTCTGTCCCGAAAAGCTGAGAACATTCAGTGGCTGCCCCTTCCCATAAATATTACCTACCCTTGCTTTTGAAACCTCCTTTTAAGTATTGTTACACAGAATGAGAGCAGTCCAGGACTAACTTTGCCCTGCTCTGGCCGGTGGGAGAAGGAACATTCTAGGGCGTGTATGAGTTCAGAATTTTGTTCCCTCTGATCTAGAAGGTTCTTTCCTGGCCTCAGGTAGTTTCCTCACTGGCTGGAGCCAGTTATGACTCAGCTAAGGCCTCCAGAGCTCCATCTGGAGCAGCTGTCTCCTTTCTAGTCTTCTGCTCTGCAAATTCTGCTTCCCTGAAACCTCAGCTCCGTCTCCTTGATCCTTGATTTAGACCGACCACCAGGCTCCGCGAGGCAAGCCCCTCTCTGAGGAAGCCTGGGAACTCACCAGGTGCTAAACAAGGGCGTCCAATATCCTGTCGTCTAGTGTCTGAAAACCACCATTTCATATACACTGTCCAGACTTTTAGTTGTTAAAGGTGAGAGGGCAAATCCCATTTCTGTTAGTCCATCATTGCCAGAAGGGGACAAAGTACTATATTTTAAAAGAGGTGAGTGTAAATTTATCTTTACAGCGATAGGGGTGGAACATGAAAATATTTATCATTTTTACAGGTGACAAACTCACAGGTACCATGAATTGCACTGTAGTTTGTTGCCTACATTTATAACTGTAGGAAATGCTAAGTTCCAATTGGAGATTAGTAGAATTAAAGCTGTAATTTTTTCCCCCATATGAATTCTATAAACCTTCTAAATTTTATCCATAGTCTGCAGGGGGCCCGTGGTTTCCCGGATGAGAGCCTGGCTCTAAGACGCGAACAGTAATTTTTGTTCTGAGTGTCAAAGGTCTTCTAATTGGCCCTCCTGTGTAGCATCTTCCTCACAGAGTTCCCAGGTTTTGTACAAAACAGAAGGTTCAGTATTTTTCTCTGTGGCAAAAACATTCCAATTCCTTTCAGCCTAACAACCATGTTTCATCATCCTTAGCCCTGTTGTTGCTGTTCTCTGGGCTAATCAGACTCTCCACATTCTTTGTGAACCGGGGTGACCATAAGTAGCCTAGAAACTCAGCTAGGGGCCCCCACGCAGAGCCTGGCGGCCTGAGGACCCCAGACCATGAGTGAGAACCCTTTCCCGTACATTCTGGCAGCAGCATCCCACTTCCGGTTTGTACTCTGTTTATGACGAAGGGTGGTCCTTGGATTACTTCCTTTCATAACTGTACCTTGCTTTTTGTTTTTGTTTTAAGACCAATTCTGTATTTGTTCATTAAAAAGAGTCCCCACTAAATGTTCCTTTCTGTGGTCATAAATGTTTATGACATTGTTGTATTGGGTCGTTCTGCCATTCGCTGAATGATTACGATCGTGGTCATCTTTAGGGACTGAATTTCTTCCTTCCCAATAGCAGGATGAACGGAGAAAAGAAAGGGCCAGAATTTTCACCCCATTATACTTAACAACAACAAAAAACTAGTTAATTAGAACTATTACTGATTACTGCCTATAAAATGCGTATATAATTGGGACATAAAAAAACAGAAATAGGTAAAATTGTTAGAGCTATCAGTCACTATTTAATATTATCCTTACATTAACCCTGAACAGCACTTTATTTTTTAGATTGTTTCAAGTAATCTCCACACCCAGTGTGGGACTGAACTCAACACCCTGATATTGAGGGTTGTGTGCTCTAGTGACCAAGCCAGCCAGGTGTCCCTTAACACTTCCTTTAGTAATTGCTACTTCTAATCCTGTGATTAGGGATTGAGACTTGAACAGAGTTCTGATTTCACTCTATTCTTTAAGATTAAGCTTCAGAAACACTTGTGAGAATATTGATAGAGGTTTGATGACCAGTTGAATTTAAGGCACTAATAGCAGCTCGCTCTTTCTGACCATGACTGTGACCATGAAGAGAGGCTCTCTCCTCCCTGTCCTGTAAAGCAATCCCCATTCAGCTCGTTTGTATCATTTATACCCCATACGATTCGCCTGTTTGAAGGGTTGAATTCAGGGACTTTTCATAATTCCAGAGTTGGGCAATCACCCTAGAGTGAATTCCCTAGTGCAAGTTACTCCCCATTTCAACCCTCCAGCCCCAGGCCACCACTAATCGATGTTCTACCTCTTCTGGACATCTCACTTAATGAAATTAATTCAGACACTCTATGCTCTTTGTGACTGGATTCTTTCACCAGGTGTAATGTGGCCATGTCATGGCACAAGTTTGAAAAGTACCTCATTCTTTCTGATCCCCAGGTAATACCCCACTGTACGGGTCCCAGTTTTGTTCATCCATTTCTCAGCTGGACATCTGGATGGCTTCCACATTTTTGTTATTAAAGTCATGCTACTTATGAACGTTCATAAGTCTTTGTGGAAACATGTCTTGAATTCTCTCGGGTAGATGCCTAGGAGGACGTCTGCTGGGTTGTGCAGTAACTTCTATGTTTAACCCCTTTTCAAAAGCCAAACTTTTCAAAGTGGTGGCACCAGTTAGCAGTTCCCTAAGCACGGTATGAGGGTTCCTGTTCTGTTGTTTTAAGCCTTCTCCTCATGGGTTAGTCCCCTCCCCTGAGTCTGACACAAGCTAGCAGGCAGAGCTCCCAAATGTCATGGGTTTCCAATAAAACCCTCGTGATTCACCGTCTCTTCTCCCAATCAGGTTCCGCAGACTTCTTGTTTTCGATCTTGTTACCTGATGTCCTAAAACGCAGTTTTAGGTTATTCAAAAATTTTCTTGGATTCCTTTCCTTGTGCCACTGACCCCTACACGTGGCACTCACATAACTTTTTATGGAATTTGTTTTTCAAATATCTGTCTGCCCCAACTAGACAGTAAGCCCTCCAGAGGGAAGATTTTTGTATCCAAAGAGACTAACACAACCCATGGCATAGAGTAGACCTTAAAAAGTATTTGTTAGATGAATAGTTGATGAGGCTATATACCCATTTGGTTCAAATACAATCTGATTTCCCTGTCAGCCTGTTTTCCTTCAAAAGGGCTGACACTTCCCTCGGGACTGATTCATTGAACACAAGACACAGAATAGTAGAGACTGAGGAAACCCTGGGGAGAAGCCCAAAGCTTTTAGTTCACCTGAAAATCTAAGGCCGGGGGGGATAGAGTGACTTTCACCTAGGTGGTTGGTTAAGAGCCAGCCAGGGAAGCTAGAGTGAGCCCCTTGCAGAGGATATCCTGCCATCAAGAGAGAGGAGGACTGGAGTGTGGGGGAGCCCAGGAGTTATCCCCTCAACACGGTGGAGCTGGTCTCTGGCAGAACCCAGAGTGGCAGGCCTGAACTTCATTCCTTGAAACAGGAATGTTTCTTGAGTAGGATGTGAGATGATCCCATTGGTTTTTCTAGTAGATTAATAGGGCAATGGGGGAGATGAGTGGTCAGAGAACAGTCTGAGTGTGAAGGAGGAAGGGCCTGGATTGGGCAGGGCGTTTGCAGAGGGAACTAGGGAAGTGTGGACTGGGGTCTGCAAGCCTGGGAAACGGTGGTCTCAATGATGGAAATAAAGAAGATGGGACAGAAGTGCACATTTGATGGTTTATGTGCCCTCTGTGGTCCCAGGGCCAAGAGCCCAGTGGGTCAGAGGGCTGCCTCTGCACTCACCATTCTGTTCCAATACGAGCTCTACCCCGCATAAGCGAGTGACCGCGAACAAATGACTCCATGACCCTGAGCCTTGGTTTTCTCATCTGTAGAATGGGGGTGGTAACAACGGCCTCCTAGGGCTGTAGGGAGGATTAACTTCGGGGGTACATTTGAGACACTTAGGCCCAAGCCTACCGTGTAGCTGGAGATCAGTTCACCGTGGTCTTGGAGCCCGCTCCGCCTGTGATTTATTTGTTTTCCCATGAAACTTCAGTCCGGGGGAGCTCGGGGGAAAGGAGCACTCACTACTAAAGCTGCTTGAAGCTGGACGTTCTGGGTTGGAAGCTCAATGTAAGGTGACAGATAAATTATCTTATCTTTTGGAGTTTGTGGGAGTGTTTTAAACTTAATTGAAAGTTCTTGAAAAGAACTAGCATTTTAAGAAAAATGCCAGATGGGTATAATTGTCTAAGTTTTAAATCAGTCATATCTGGAAAAAAAATATCTGAGTTAGCTACAGTGTCTAGTAGGGTTTTCAAATGTCACTCCCGGGGCCTTGTGTAATCTCAGGACTCTGGGCTGTCCTGGGCACAAGGGGTTGGAGAACTCCTCTTTGACTACAGCTGCTCTCCTTTCAACAAACAATACAATGTCATTTAAAGAAAAGACATCGCTTTTTGGGGAAACTCCTGTAACAGAAATTAAACAATACGCCAGATTGATAATGACAATCAAATGGCAAGTTTTCAAAGAAAATAAATTCTACATAAAACTTAAAAGTCTTTAATTGGCTAGACAAATTCATGAAATATAGCTTCTGAAGACTAAAAGAAGGTAAAAACTTCACAGGATATGAAGACTGTATGTACCTTTTCCACAGTGGAATGGTGCTATTTTGTGTTTTTTCTGACTGATACTGGTGTCTACACCAATATTCTGGAATTCTCTTTAGAAAGAGTAGGGGAAAAACACAAATCAAATCTTGGGTAAGTATTTCATGACTGTCGCTATCTGTTTAGGAAACAAAGTATTTCACAAAAGAACTACATTCCATGAAAAGTTATGTTTATTCTGGCTTAAACATAATCATTTCCTCAGGAAGTCTGATTCAGATAGAGCATCTTAAGAAATTCAAATTGACTTAGCTTGTAGACAAATGAATGTCACCCTCATTCTGAATTCCACGAAATGTTTTCAAGATTAACCCTGCCATTTTAGACCATACTTTTTTTTTTTTTAAGATTTATTTATTTATCTGAGAGAGAGAGGAGGGAGAATACAGTGGGAAGGGGCAGAGGGAGAAGCAGACTCCCACAGGCTTGACTCCCATCATGACCCAAGAACATGACCTGAGCCAAGATCAAGAGTCGGATACTTAACCGACTGAGCCACCCCGGCACCCCTAGACTATGCTTTTAAACTCAAATATGTGTGGGGCGCCTGGGTGGCTCAGTTGGTTGGGCGACTGCCTTTGGCTCAGGTCATGATCCCGGGGACCTGGGACTGAGCCCCACATCGGGCTCCCTGCTCGGCGGGAAGCCTGCTTCTCCCTCTCTCACTCCCCGTTTGTGTTCCCTCTCTGGCTATATTTCTGTCTGTCAAATAAATAAATAAAATCTTAAAATAAACAAACCTCAAATATGTGTTATTTTCATGGCCGTCACTCCTTAGTAGATGTTGTTTCCTGCATTTTAATGAATTTCTTTCATTTACAGAAGTTTCATTTTTAAAATGTGAACTTCTGAGTATATTTCTAGGTCTAAATAAATCAATAGGGAGGAGAGTACAGAATTAAGAATTCAGACTCTGGGACCAGGCTTGCTGTCCCAGCTCAGCCATTTATGAGCTCCATGACTTTCCATGGGTTACCTCACCTCTGTGCCTCATTTTACTTATCTGTAAAGTGGGAACAATAATTGTACCTCTCCGGCACCTGGGTGGCTCAGTCAGTTAAGCATCTGCCTTCTGCTCAGGTCCTGATCCCGGAGTCATTGGATCGTGTCCCGCCTCGGGCTCCCTGCTCAGCAGAGAGCCTGCTTCTCCCTGTGCCCCTCAGCCCGCTTGTGCGCTCTCTCAAATAAATAAATAAATAGAATCTATAAAAAAAGAAAAAAATCGTACCTTTCTCAGCAGGCAGTGAGGATGACAGGAGTGAATACACCCGTGTAAAGCACGGGGACTAGTGCTACACGGTAAACGCTCCCATCAGTGGTGGTCACTGTTAGCTCTTCTTGGTTTCCTAGTGTAGTCGGGGTATGCTTCGGCTGGCTTAATTAACTCTTCTAGTTGATAAAAGGTTGCTATGGAGATTATTTAATAGATCAGCACTCTTCACCCAGAGCAGAATCAAAGATATTCAACGTAAAGACCTGGCGGGTCCTAAGTCCACGGACTTCTGGGGCTGAAGGGACATGACACAACATCTCGCTCCACATCTTTATTTCGTGGCTGAAGATCCCCAAGGCCCAGGAGCCTGAAGCCACTTGCAGAGAGCCACTGGGCAAGGTGGAGATGAAACTTCCATGCTTCTGATGAAACTTCGGGCTCTTGGAGGGCTGTAGCGAAGTTGCCATTAGTTGCACTGAGAGGCCTGTTCACTGGAGCATTTCTGTACGGGCTGGTCAGAATGATACACAGAAGCATTTACGTGCTGGGAACTGTCCACAAAGTAAATACAGGTCAGTCAGCCGGCTCGGCTTTGTAAGCTCATGCTGTCATTTATGAAGCCGCTGGACAATGCATGCCCTGGGTGGGGGAAGGGGGTTTTCTTCCACGTTTCCATTACATAGCCTTTGAAAGACTTTGTTTAGCTAAAACTGTAATAAAAAACAGCCTGAAATAGTAGAAAGAGAAGGGCCGGGCCCCGCCAGCCTGCACCACCGGAACAACTTACACCTCGGGAGGTGCACAGACAGGACACACGGCGGATAATCAAAGTTTTATTTAAAATTTTAGAACACTCAAAAATAAACAATATAATATGCTTGGATTTTTGTTGTGACATAGAAAAAGGCTTCCAATTACACTTAAAACCTTCAAGTTTTACCCCAACAAAGTATGCTCTGCAGCCCATCGAGGTGCTCTGAGAAGCATTGCTCTCTCCAGATGACTGGGGTCGGAGGTAGGCTGCAGACGTCCCTGCAGGGGGGTATTTCTCCTACTCAGATGGGCGGTTTTTCTTCTTGTTGTGGCTCTCAATGGCCCTTCTGAGTGCTTCATCCTGGATGAGATCAGACATTCTCACATCCGTGTGGCTACAGCCAATTTTGGGACAACTGTAAAGAAGAAGAAAATCACTTAACTTGGATGCCTTCGGCATATACGCCTCTCACATGCAAGAATTTAAATGAAGATATTTTAGCCAAAAGGAGAATGTTCTAGAAATCGGGACCGATGTGCACTGACTCATTTATTCACCGAGTGCCTACCTGAGCCTGTCCCTGCCCAGTGTTGGGAGCACAGCAGGGGTCAGGCAGGGCCCACCTCACCGCGCTCGCCTTCCAGCGAGGGACACAGATCATCACTAAGTCACCAGAGAGCGTGTGTTGTGAGCTCACTCACATTAAGCGCTACGAAGGCGAGGAAGCGGGGTCAAGGGAGAGGGTATGAGGTGAGGCTTCTCTAGCTGCAGTCAGGGCAAGCCTTGCTGAGGAGAGCTTATCTAGAACGTGCTGCGTGTGACCGGGGCAGAGGCAGCGGTCGAGAACGCAGCAGCTTGGTGGCCTATGGTACAAACCAAGATCACTGTGGCTGAGATGCTGGGGGAGAGGGAGAGGGCATTTGGAGAGGAAGTCAGAGGGTCAGGTGGACTTTGGATTTTAGTATTAAAATTTTTTTTTTAAAGTTTATTTAAGTAGTCTCTATACCCGATGGGGGGCTCAAACTCACGACCCTGAGACCAGGAGTCCTGTGCTCCTCCAGTGGAACCAGCCAGACACCCCTGGGTTATAGTTCAAACATGAAGAGAACACCTTGGAGGGTTTGAGGTGGGAGAGGGCTGCGAGCCGGTCTGTGGAGAAGCCCTTGCTCTGGCGGCTAATGGAAGACAGGCAGAGCAGGAGCCCCGCCTCAGTCTGGGGCAGAGGGCCGCGCGGCCGCGGCTGCAGGCAGGGGTCAGCTTCAGGGAGGAAGGGGAAACAGGACCTCCGGGACTTGCTGTGGGGTCAGCGACACAGTGTAAGGGAAGAGAAGGGCCGAGCTTCAACAGAGCGGGCCGCCAGTCAACGGGCTAATTGAGGGTACATTTTATCTCTACGGGGAGCAACAGGCAAAGCAGACTAGGGATGGTCAGGAGTCCCAGTTGGCCTATGTTCCCTCTGAAATGCCCACCAGTCCTCCCGGTGGAGAGCCTGCGTGGGCCGGCGGAGACTCAGGGGAAAAGCTGTGGCTGAAGAAATCAGTGTGTGAGTCACCCATGGCGGGGGGGGGGGCGCCCTTAAAGCCATGGCTCTGTTTAGATGTGGTCTCCTCTGGAGGGCCGCAGGAAGTCCCCTGATTTCTTCTCAGCATGAAGCAGACTTGGGTAGTTGGGCAGAGTGCCCTATGTCTGCAGTTAAGGCGACCTGCTTCTGAATACGGCCAACGCCTACTTGCTCCTGATGAGACCACAGGCAACAAATGTTCCCTTCCTGGGCCTCCACGCCCTCAGATTTGAAGTGGGAGCAGAACGCCTATTTCCTAGGGCTACAGGCTGACTGGTGCTCAGTGTTACCTGTTGTCCCCTTAGTTATCTCCCACAACGAGCATCCCTGATCATCATCCCTACGATACATTTTAAGATGGCTGGTCTCTCTCTGCCCTGCATACACTCGGCACATACATGCACACATTCGTGCATGCGCTTGACCAGCCCTGTGCCAGGTTCTAAGCACCTATCTGGGAAATACAAATTTAGACTCCTGCCCACACAGAGCTCCAGCCCAGTGATCTGAGACAACTCCGAAAAGCACAGGTATAGTAAGACAAAAAATAACAGCTACAAGATAAGATCAAAAATAACAAATACAAGAGAAAAGACAGAAACCAGAAGGGGAAGAAAGCTGATGATGGGAACTCTGATTTGCCCAGTGGTAGGAAGCCCAGCTCTTCAACAAGAAGGAAAGCTGTCTTCCTGGCTGTGATTTCTGGACCAATGTGTCTTTGTATAAGAAAGGCATTAATCAATGTAATGGATAATATGCCTGCTAACAATATTTATTTTTGTTGTGAGATGTGATCTACATGGTGTATTAAAATGTGATCGTAAAAAGGCCCTCATGGGAAGGAGGATCGGGTAGTCGGCCCAACCACGCGTCTGCCCGCACGTCCGGCTCTGCTGGGGCGAGGCCTGGATGTGCCGGAGACTGGTCATACTCTGGGTTCTCAAGGGGAACTCTTTCTTTGACCGTGAAGGTTACTAGCTGCAATTATGAGAAGGATATGAAAACTTTTGTGCCTTTAGAAAGGGCATTTTTCATCACTCCACCTTCTGTAACATAGAAATGCAATTCAAAGTAGGTCCCCGGGATGCCACGCGCTGAAGTCACCCTCACTTCATACTTCTCACTCGGTGAACATGCACTGTGACGGGGGCCTGGAGTCCTCCCCACTCCCGAGAACCAAGTCTTTCTCCCCAATAGCCAGACGGTGAGTAATTGTAGAGGAGGAAGTGGGGACTGAGGTGGGAAGGACTTCCTGGTGACATCAGCGACCTGGTTGGTGCATGAGAGGACTCTGAGGATGTCTGACGGGATCAACCACACACTCGCTGATGAGCCTCACAAGGGATAAAGAGATGAAGCCCAAACAAAGAAGTCTGACCTCACTTAAGGGATCAACTCCAGGGGACAGAGGCATTTCTCTAAAAGCCCTCCTGAGGGTTGCTGACGGCCTCTTGACACAAATCCAGGCTCAAGAGTGAAAGAGACGCGGGCTCAAGCCTCCTGGCTGTGACCCGCTGGGCAAGTGGCTTTAATTCCTGTGTCCCAGTTTCTTCTGCCATGAAGACGACACTGAACATAGGGCCTCCGGGAGAAATAAGGAGGACAGTGTACGACAAGGTTTGAGGAATTTGCTCAGGTTTCTGCTCTAGTCTGCAGCTTTTGCTCCCAAGAAGCCCGTGGAGAGGAGGCCGTCCCCTCTGAGGACGCTGGCGGGACACGGGCAAGCTAGGATGCTCGAGCTGCCAAGTCAGTGTGACAAGGAGCACTCAGCCCAGCCTGAGTGATGGTTCAGGGAAGACTTCCTGGAGGAGAGGCTGATTCGGGAGCTGAGGGAGAACCTTGTTTCTCACCCTATCTCAAATAAACAAACACAAGTTTTTAAGCTGCGAAGGATAAGACAAGGCTGAAATGACATGATACTGAATCAGGGCACTCCTTATAACACTCTGTAAAGCATTAGTGCATTAATCCCCAGGACATCCTGGTGAGCAAGTTAGGTGTGGCAATACCCAGTCCTAAACCCTCACGTCATCACTGTGCAGGAGTCAGACCTACAGGCCTCGAAGGAGAGGCTGGCTTCTCAACTCGGGTCACTGACAGGGCAGAACATTCCATCAGAGCATCGAGCAGGCATGAAACCGTCTACCCAACAAAGGGAGCCCGGGTCTCAGGGGTCCCAGAGGCTGCAGGGAAGCTTGGCCTCAGTCTCAGCTCTCAAGTACAAGTTCAGAGTTCTGTGAGCTCCTGGATCTGGGCCCCAAGAACTCCAAGGTCCAATCCAGTTCTGGGAGATACCTCGGGAAGTCTGAGTGGGACGGATTCCTGCCATACCTAAACACACCGAGTAACTCTGTCTTCCCTCCTCTGAATCTAAAATAACGTGCCACTGAGCAGTGGGGTAAGTAACAACACTGACAGTCTCGAACTTTCTAACCCTACTGCGATTTGTTGAGCGTTCTGTAGTTCCAAAGGAGCGTTCTCTTAAGTGGTTTGCTTCTCCACTGCCAAGAAATATGCGGGCCCAGGGCTCGACTGAACTTCCCCACCGTTTCTTAAACCTAAGATCCTGGGAGATGCCACTGTTACTTCTGCTCTGCAGAAGAAGAAATGGAGGCTCTAAGAGACGAAACGGCCCACTGGCCAAGAGGGAACTAGGGCCGGTGAGCACAACGCTAGCACTCCACTCTTCAACGACACATTCCTACTCAACTTGATTTTACTCCACATGCTGTTCAATGGGACTGTTTGCTAAGCGCAGTTCCTACCCCTCAGCAAAGAAGGAATGACTGACTGCAACACTGGAACTATCTTATTACCATGACAATCGTAAGGCAGCTCTGTTAGGCAGATAACACACAGCCCAGTTATTCAGGAAATTGTTTTAGCTACCGTATTTTGTGAGGGCTGAAGTCTCCACAATTTTATCCCGACAAGCCAGAGGAGAGAAACCTTTGCAGATGCTGAAGCAGGGCCAGGATGGCTCCAGTCAGCGCCCAGTCAGGCAACGGACCTGGAGCTCCAGTCTGACAAAACGTTCCCTAGAACCATCTAGGAGAAAGGACCCAGAGTTCTCAAACTGGATGTGTCGCAGACATTTTTAAACACAGGGGACCCAGAACTGCTGCTCAGGCTCACAGGCATCATGGGCAATGACACTGCTTTGTGCTCAGTCAGGAAGCTCTGGAGTAGCTGATGAAGAGGCCTGACATGTCATCTGCCGCCAAACGCGGCCTGTCTCCAGGACGGTGCCCACTGCCCCCGCGGCTCCTGTCATGCGCTCCTCCCCTGTCTTCCTTCCTGTCTTGTCGGGCTGCGCCTCAGACGACTTCACGGGGGTCTTTTTCCTCTGACTGCCTTTCCTTTAATGAGTGTTGTGCCTTTCTGAGGGTCCATGGGGCGCTGTGCAGGCCACGGAGCCAGGCCGCAGTCCTGTCCTTGGTGGCTCTCAGCCAGCTGTCACACGCCCCCCTCTGGGGCAGGTGACTGGGTCTGACCCCTCTATCAATAACCTTTCAATGACATCTTGAGCTCACAGCTCTCTCCCGGGTTTAGCACCTCACATCTTCTGTGCCTCTGGGACACTTACAAATGGCTGTGCTGCTAGGACCCCAAGCTTTGCGTGACCCCAGCTGTGCCTCTCATAATCCTTCTAAATGTATTTGTCGCTCCTGCCCTCTCTGTTGGTTAATGACTTCTTCTGGGCCTTCCACTCCTTTTTCCTCCCTTCAGCTCTCAGTTGCCAAATCCCGCCAGCTGTGCCTCCATTCTCATTCCCTTCTGCCTCGGACTCTTGCCTCAGTCAGGCTCCCGTCACCTGTAACTTACTCTCCTGCGAATGCATTCTCACTGATGTTGTCACCTCATACCTGGCTAGCCCATCTCTTGAACTGTACTGAAGTAACTTCCTAACCTCTAACTTGACTCACCTTATTCCCTCAAAACCCTGCAGTGTTGTCTCACGTCTATAGAGTAATGGTGGCAAGAATGAGGGCGGCGGGGGGGGGGGGTACTGTTTACTGAGTCTTACTATGGGCCAGGGAGTTGAAAGTACTTCACATGTATCTTATCCAGCAATTACAATCATTATCAGCAATTTATAGATGAGGAAACTAATGAAATCATGGCATTTAACATCTCTATAGTGAGTCTTTACACCACTCTCCTTACTGTTCTCCCTCCCACAGACAGTAACCACGACCGTACCTTCTGACCACCAAGTAGAAAAGGCTCTGACTGGGGCGAGCCTCTTGGCCAGATGACTCTTCTTCATCATTCTCTGAAATTCTTCTCATTTTTTTCAAGACCCAGTAAAAATACCACCTTCTCTCTGAGCCCCCCTGCCCCCAACTTCTTCCACTTGGACTGAACCGTTATTATCAAGCTATGGGAATCGGCAGTTTGCAGAATCTGTGCTCATGTTATAAAAGCACGACAGAAAAAAGACACTTTTCTAAACGATAAATATCACTCACATCTGTCCAACCAGCATGCCGAGTCAAAAAAGCCAAAGGACATTAGAACATCGAAGACATAATTAGGAGGATCCACCTACACGTGAGGCTGTTGGGGAAGCCACCATCCCCACCCTGGCACTTGTGTGAGAAATGGGCTTCGCTATCAGTGCCTATTACAAGCTTTAAGAAAGTAAGAGCTGTGAAACAGAACTACCTGGGGAATATCTATTCTCAGCAATCATCATTTTTGCAAACTAAAAGGCTGTTTTTCAGAGAAGGAACACAGAAAAAAGTCAGTAGAAAGGGAAGGCTTAGAAGTCCAGAAACAAAAAAAATTATATTCACAAGGAAAGCGGAAGGTTCACTAGGGAAATACAACGTCTCATGTAAGCTGGGACTCAAAACAGATACAAATGCGCTCCAACACTTAATTTTGCAGCCACGAGGGCATTCTTCTGGGACAAATAGGGTAAATGAGTCGACTGCATGACCATCAAGATATTTAGAGTCTCAAATACCCTATCTCTAAGTCACGCCCGTAAGAGGAGTGGTGGGGAATTCCAGTTCTGGGTCTGGACCAGCCAACTTCTGGATGATGGAGAAGTAGCCACACATCAAAGTGACTGTTATCAGAAGTCCATTGAGAACTGGTCACACCTGCAATTCCATTCCTACGACAAATCTGCGATAAGAGCACAAGAAATGCCAAACTGAACTATAGTGAGTCCAGCCAACCCAGGACTCCATGTTATCACAGAATGGAGCCACGGTCCTCCAAGGCCATGCGCGCGGGGGGAGGGGGAGGGGGATGATGCGCCCAAGGGGGATGCCAAGGGGGTGGAAATACATATAAAATACAGGTAACAGCAAGAGTCCCCCAACATTCCAATTAAAAAAAACCTTCTCATTGAAGTGGTTCACAACTTTACTTGAACCTTTCAGGAAGTTATTTAGATAATTAAAGATATAAAAGGTTTTCCTTTGTATCATAAGATAAAAATCTTATCTCAGAATGTTTTAACCAAGTTACCTGTCTCGCAGGATGCAAAAAAACCTTGCTATTCCTTCTTGTGTAAGTATATACAGAAGGGGAAAAAGAAATCTCTTAGTATCTCAGTTCCCCTTAATCTTTTCTCAGATGATAGCACAATTTCATGAACATTCCTATTCTTTTTTTTTTTTTTTAAGATTTTATTTATTTATTTGACAGAGAGAGAGAGATCACAAATAGTCAGAGAGGCAGTCAGAGAAAGAGGGGGAAGCAGGCTCCCTGTTGAGCAGAGAGCCGGACGTAGGACTCGATCCCAGGACCCTGAGATCATGACCTGAGCTGAAGGCAGAGGCTTTAACCCTCTGAGCCACCCAGGCGCTCCAATGTTTCTATTTAACGATGAAGCTTGCACCCAATTCCTTTTTCCCCTGTTTTGAAGGTGAGGCTGAAGTTGCTTCAGCTTCTTCCTGAGCAGAATACTCATTTTTCCGTCATGTATTGTTTTTCCAGAAAGCTGGCTTCGGTGCCTACACTATGGGGAGGTGAGTGGGCTTTAGAGGGGACATGAAGTATCTTTTCCTCTAGCGTGAGCACACCACTGACTGACCACCACTGGGAAGTCTCCCTTCCCTTCCGGTGCCGACTC
This sequence comes from Spilogale gracilis, assembly GCA_004023965.1. Classification (NCBI taxonomy): domain Eukaryota; kingdom Metazoa; phylum Chordata; class Mammalia; order Carnivora; family Mephitidae; genus Spilogale; species Spilogale gracilis. The sequence continues at coordinate 2,485 of PITA01019902.1, read as the reverse complement.
ACCAGGCCTTTTTCTTCCGCCTGTGCTTGGACTCAATCATGCGCACAATGGCTTCCTCCTCATAGGTGTGGCCACACACTTTATTTTTCACTGGTTTCTTCATTTCCACCTGCAATCAAGGAGACATTCAGCATTCAGGAATGACAATGATCCACTTCCAGTAACTTCTCCAAGTCACTGATTATTTGCAACAGTCTTTCCTCATCTGGGGCCTTCCTGTGTTCAACTTCACAGCCTCGTGGCCTTAGATCGTTGTTGGGGCAGATGGCCACAGAAGAAAAATGCAGGGAGATGGTGACACCAATGTCAGCTGGCCCATGGGTCAAGAATTTCCTCCTGGACTCTCAGGGCATGGTTGACTGAAAAGTCTTGCCAGCCCAGGGAACCTCCCCCGTATCCTCCCGGACCTCATCACTTTCCTTTCCTCCCTCCTTACCCTGGTTGTGAAATCAAATTAGGAGTCTTCTGCCTCTATGAAGCAAATTGCTTTGTCTTTCTGGGAAGGAGTAAGGAGAAAGTACCTGAGTAATGGGGCAGATGAAGTTGGTCTGACTTTGGGTCACAATCATATCTTCATCCACTCCCTCTGTTCCATCAGCCTCTCTGTCGGCTGGAAGACCATCTAGAGGGAAAAAGGGAAGTCACTGAGCCACGTTGGTCTAACATTGTACCAAGGACGGGAGGGAATGGGAGGAAGGAATGGAAGGAAGTTAATGGTTTCTCAGGGTCTATTGGGTGGTAGGCAACCTTGTTAGGCATTTGGATGCCTGTTAACTCTCTGCTCTTAAGAGAATCCTGCAGGGTAAGTAGGATCTTGCCCATTTTGGATAAGGAAACAGACTCAGAGCAGTGAGATAACTTTTTCAAAGACTTAATTTGTGAGGGAGTACTGTCTAGTAATCAAGAGTGTGGCTTTGGAGTCAGAAGGGCCTGGTTATCTCTCTCACTTCCAGCTGTGAGACCTTGGGCTAGCAAGATCTTTTTTAAAAGCCTCTACTTTATAGCTTGTTGCAAAGATTAAAAGAGATAAAATGTAGCATGCTTTGCAAAGCTCCTGGCACAAGGAAACATTCAATAAATGGTAACTGCGATTAGCTAGCTCAGGGGTTCTCAAACTTTTTGGTCTCAGAACACTTTTATACTTTTCAATATTACTGAGGACCCCAAAAAACTTATTTGGGGTGATAGTTATCAATATTTGCCATAGCAGACATTAAGACTAAGGATTTTAAAAATATGTATTTATCAATTCACTAAAGAAACAACAACTCCTGGGGCATCTGGCTGGCTCAGTTGGTGGAGTATGAGACTCTTGATCTGAGGCTGTGAGTTCGAGCCCCATGTTGGGTGTAGAGATTGCTTAAATTAATAAAACTTAAAAAAATTCCATTACATATTAACATAAATGATATTTTTAAAAGTAAAAGTAATTATATTTTTCAGAACAACAACAAAAGAGTTAGAGATTAGAATGGTGTTGTTTTTATATTTTTGAAAATATCTTTACTGTTTGCTTTAATAGAAGATAGTTGGATTTTGAGGGGCACCCGGATGACTCAGTGGATTGAGCATCTGACTCTTGATTTCAGCTCAGGTCATGATCCCAGCGTCGTGAGATTGAGCCCTGCATCAGGCTCCACACTCAGCATGGAGTCTGCTTGAGATTCTCTCCCTCTCTCTCTCTGTCCCTCCCTCTCTCTTTCTCTCTCTAAATACATACATAAATCAAATCTTTAAATACATAAGAAAAGAAGCACCTGGGTGGCTTAGTCGTTAAGCATCTGCCTTCAGCTGAGGTCATGATCCCAGGGTCTAAGGACTGAACCTCACACTGGGCTCCCTGCTCAGCAGGAAGCCTACTTCTCCCTCTCCCCTCCCCCTGCTTTTGTTCCCTGTCTAGCTGTGTTTCTCTCTGTCAAATAAATAAGAAGATAGTTGAATTTTGATATGTGTCTATGCATCTAGTTTGTTGTGACATCACGTCATGTAACCTCTGGGGAAATACACTTATGGAAAGAAAGAGTGAAAAAGACAAGTGACATCTTAATATCATTACGAAGATAGGCTGGACCTTGTGGGTACCCGGAAAGGCCCTGGGAGAACCCCAGGGGTCCCTGGCCCATACTTGGAGGACTGCTAAACACATGCATGGTAAAGCTGCCTTTGGAGAGCCTACTGGATTCTGAAATTACGTTCTTTTCATTTCATTACACTTGCTCCTTAACTTAGGGCAAACAGATGATGGATGGCTAATGAATGGGATAATGAGACTGAGTATCCCACCTGAAAGCCTTTCCTTCTGGAGAAGGGAGACATCATTTTGTACAGACATCAAAGATCAATAGCTTTTCTAAGTGCAAGTGTTCACAGTGTTTTCCTTCCTCTTTCTCTGCCCCCTGCCCCCTTGCTGTCTACTGCCTTTTCTCTCCCCTTCCTTCTTTCATTTTGGTAAAATAACATCAATGTTAAAAATCGCTTTGTTTTT
>PITA01019901.1:0-36307 GCA_004023965.1 Spilogale gracilis | reverse complement strand
AAATAAATAAAATCTTAAAAGAGAGAGAGAGAGAGAGAGAGAGAGAGAGAGAGAGAGAGAGAGCATGTTCTGAAGTCATTAAGAAGCTATACAAAACAGCAGAGACATATGAGCCAAAAGGAACCACATTGTCATCAAAGTACAATAGAAAATCATAAGAAAAAGAGAGATCAGTTGAGGCTGGGAACTTTAGGAACACTCCACTCCTGGAACAAAAAAGAGTTCTCCAAACTCCCTGTTCCATTGATGAAATACATCCTTTTCTATTTGAACTCCATTCTTGCAACAGTGGGAGCCATTGCAAATTTTCAAGCCAAAAGGTGATACCTTGAGCTTGCACCCTGGACTCAAACTGGGCTCGTCCAGCTGGTTTCAGACATGTCAGCTGGCTCAAAGTAGAGCGGTGGCGGATTCAATGCTGAGCTATAACATGGGTGTGAGTCTTAAGTTACTGCATTGAAAGCCCTACTGAGCTGGAGAGATGGGGATTAAGAATAGTGAACGTTGGCAGCAAATGTGGGAGGAGGCCAAGAATTATACTCTTTAGGGTGAGAGATGTCTCCAGAGCAAATCATTTCTTATTCTATTGCATTTCATGCAAATGTCAGAGTGGAGTGGAAGCTCTTAGACTTTTTGATCCAACCAAGAAGCAGCAAAAGTATGAAGAAATCATGAACCACATGCTTTGCTCGCTTCTCCCATCTTGAGGCAATAAACAAAAGAAAATACTCAGAATATGAGGGAAGATTATAGCCACTTCTTAGAACACAAGCAGTCAGTGGAATTGAATACAGCCCTGAGGCAGGCCCACATTTTATTAACGATCCAGGCAGCACTGTGACTCAGTGGAAAGGCCACTGGGACAACGACGCATCTGCGTGGAACAAAATTAACATTGACCCTTCCTCTCTTCAAATATAGAAATTAAATTGACATGGATCACAAACCCAAATGTAAAAAGGTAAACCAATAAAATTTTTAGAGGAAAACAGAATTCCATGACCTTGGTGCTGGCAAAGATTTTTTACATTGACAGAGAAGCACCATAAAAGAATTGAGAAATTAGATTTCATCAAAAATAAATGATTTTTTCACCAAAAGATACCATTCAGAGACTGCAAAAGCAAACCCCTGGGAAACTAGGAGAGAATGTTTGTGACACATACATCTGACAAATGATTGATATCCAAAATATAGGGACAGTTACCACTAATCAATAATAAAAAGAGGTAATTCAATTAAATCAACCGAAAGATGGAAACAGGTACTTCAAAAGAGGATCGAAATGTTCAGTAAGTCTACGAAAATGTCTTTTATTACTATCAGAGAAAGGAAAATTAAAACCACAAAGAAGTATCATTTCACAACTACCAGAATGTTTAAAAATAAAAAGAATGACTGTACTCAGTGTTAGTGAGTATGTAGAAAAACTGGAATTCTCATTTATTGCTGGAGGAGCTGTACATTGGCACAACTGGAAAACTGTGTCAAAATCTAAAGAACTTACAGGTGCATATATCCTAATGACACAGTAATTCCATCCTTAAGAATGGACCCAGTAAAGGAGAAACACGTGTCCATCAAAAGACATGGATAGCAATTTTGTTTGGAAGTGCCGATGAACTACCAAACCAACTATCTCTCAACAGGAGAGTGGATGAATTGTGGCAAATTCATACAATCACAAACTACAGAATTAGAAAAAGAACAAACTACTTATACATGAAGGAACGATGGATGGAGCTCACAGAAATAAAGTTGGACAAAAGAAGCAAGGCACAAGGAATATACCCTATAGTGGTCTGCTGATAAGGAGTTTTAAGATGTGCAAAAGGAACGCATAGCTATCTAAGTTGGAAAAGCAGTTACTTCCCGAGGGAGAAGGATATATGAACCTCCAAGGACCACATGAGATCCTTATGGAATTTTGGAAACATTCCATATCTTGACCTGGAATGGTAGTTACTCGAGTATGATCATGCACACAAAGTAATCTTATGCGGACCTGATATGTATATGCTTATATATATATATATATATATATATATATATATATATATATATATATATAATTTCAGTAAAAAAAAAATCAATATAGGAATACTGTATCTGTCCTCACCATACTTGATCCCTTAGTGATCCTGAAACCGGTTAGACACTCTTTTTCACAAGTCTCCTAGAGGGGCCCAAATCTGTTTCTAGGCCTACATTGGCTACATGGCTGCTCTTTGTCTGTTCCCTTTGCTAGGGACCTTTGGTCTCCCAGGTTTGCCACGCCTTACAGCTCAGTCTGGGACCATCTTCTCTTCTCTGTCTGCAATCTCTCCCTGGGTCAGTGGTTTGCAGGTCTCAAAAATGCATCAGAATTAATATGAAGTGGTTTTTTTTCTTGTTGTCATTGTTTTTTAATGCCAAGGTTTGGTTAGCATCCAAGGGCTTCTGATTTATTTAGTGGGGGTTGGAGTCTGGCCATGAGTACTTAAAAGTTATCCAGATAATTCCACATGTAGCCAAAATTGAGAGCCACTCTTCTAGGTGATCCCATCTGTAGAGGTCATCTGTACACTAATCATGGCCACATTTGTGAACTCCAGTATCATACAAAAAATGCCTACTTATAATTATCATCAACATGTCAAGTATATTTTTAAAAAATGGATACTTATTTCACTCAGCATAATCTCTTCCAATCCAGTCTATGTTGCTACAAAAGTTGGATATTCATCCTTTCTGATGGAGGCGTAGTACTCCATTGTGTATATGTACCACATCTTCTTTATCCATTCATCTACTGAAGGGCACCTTGGTTCTTCCCACAGTTTGGAGATTGTGGCCATTGCTGCTATGAACATTGGGGTACATATGGCCCTTCTTTTCACTACATCTATATCTTTGGGATAAATGCCTAGTAGTGCAATTGCAGGGTCATAGGGTAGCTCTATCTTTAATTTTTTAAAGCAATTTCCACACTGTTTTCCAAAGTGGCTGCACCAACTTGCATTCCCACAAACAGTGTAAGAGGGTTCCCCTTTCTCTGCAGCCTCTCCAACACTTGTTGTTTCCTGACTTGTTAATTTTGGCCATTCTGACTGGTGTAAGGTGGTATCTCAGTGTGGTTTTGATTTGAATTTCCCTGATAGTGACGCTGAACATTTTTTCATGTGTCTGTTAGCCATTTGTAAATCTTCTATGGAGAAGTGCCTCTTCATTTCTCTTGCCCATTTTTTGATGTGTTCATCTTCTTTTTGGATGTTGAGTTTGAGTAGTTCTTTACAGATCTTGGATATCAGCCCTTTGTCTGTAGTGTCACTTGCAAATATCTTCTCCCATTCTGTGGGTTGCCTCTTTGTTTTGTTGACTGTTTCCTTTGCTGTACAGGAGCTTTTTATTTTGATGAAGTCCCAGAAGTTCATTTTCGCTTTTATCTCCTTTGCCTTTGGAGACGTGTCTTGAAAGAAGTTGCTGTGGCCGATGTCAAAGAGGTTACTGCCTACGTTCTTTTCCAGGATTTTGATGGATTCCTGCCTCACATTGAAGTCTTTGATCCATTTTGAGTTTGCCTTTGTGTGTTGTGTAAGAGAATGGTCTAGTTTCATTCTTCTATATGTAGCTTATGTAGCTGTCCAATTTTCCCAACACCATTTATTGAAGAGACTGTCTTTTTTCCACCGGATATTTTTTCCTGCTTTGTCGAAGATGATTTGACCATAGATTTGTGGGTCCATATCTAAACTCTCTACTCTGTTCCATTAGTCTATTTCTCTGTTTTTGTGCCAGTACCATGCTGTCTTGGTGATCACAGCTTTGTAATAAAGCCTGAAGTCAGGTAATGAGATACCCCCCAGCTTTGTTTACCTTCTTCAGCAATTTCTTAGCAATTCGGGGTCTTTTTTGGTTCCATATAAATTTTAGGATTGTTTGTTTCAATGCTTTGAAGAATGTTGATGGAATTTTGATCGGAATGGCTTTGAAAGTATAGATTGCCCTGGGCAGTATAGACATTTTAACAATGTTTATTCTTCCGATCCATGAGCATGGAGTGCTCTTCCATCTTTTTGTGTCTTCACATGGTTTCACTTACTTGTAGTGCTTAAGGGCTAATATAGAGGGCAGTAGGAGAAGGAAAGGAAATGGGAAGTAGGGTAATTCAGGGAAAGAAATGAAACATGAGAGACTTTGGACACAGAAACAAACTGAGGGACTTGGAGGGAGGGGTGAGAGGATGGGAGAGCCTGGTGGTGGGTACTGAGGGCACCTATTGCATGGAGCACTGGGTGTGGGGCATGGACAATGAACCCTGGAACCCTGAAAAAATAAAAAAGAAAAAAAGAAAAGAAAAGCAAAAAAATTAAAAATTAAAAATTAAAAAAAAAATTAAAAATGGATGTGTTGGCATCCTACCTTCAACCCTCATCTGTTCCTTCCTTAAACTTCTCGTCTATGCAGCTGTCACCATCTTCCCCCCAGACTACTGGTAAAAGGTCCTTTGATCACCTTGTTTCCTCTCTTATCTCCATTCTGATCCCTGCTGAATCTAATGGGTTAGCAAATTCTGTTAAGAACAGAGCTTATCTTGAATTGGTTCTTCTTACCTTCTCTACTACCACTCTGATCAAAGACTTTATTATCTGTCAGTGGAACATTGCAGAGCTTCCACCTAGTATTCCTGTTCTTGTTCTTACCTCCTTTCTCCCCTCATTTTTATTACACAGATTCTAATTTGATTGTTAAAAGTATATATAACAAGTTAAGGCCTTCCCTTGCTCAAAGCCCTTCAAGTCTTCAAAAGAAATCAGATTTGCTTATTACAGATTAAATGAACCATATGAGTGGATCCTGTCTCTCACCCTTGCCCATCAGATCCCTGCCACTTAGATGCCCTTCCATATGAAAAGTCCCTTTGTACTTCATGGTCTTTGAACTTGCTCTTACCCCTGCCCTTTTTCATGGACTCTTCACAAGACTGGTTCCTTCTTGTCACTCAGCCCCAGTTCGGTCCTCAGAGAAACATTCCCAACCTGTCCTTCCTAAATAGTGTGGCTGTTCTCTTTCACAGAGCCCTTGACTTACCCAAGCCCTTTTTACAATCCTCCAAGACTTGTATCCATTTCTTGAACATCTCTCTGTGCCCCCAAATAAAAGCTTGTAGAGAACATGAACCTAGTTTGCCATTTGTAAGATTTTCTTTCCAGCTTCTGAGACTATAAAGCATATAATAAGCACTCAGAAGAAAAATAGAGGAAGTGATGCCTTTAGCAATTGGTCAAATTGTTCATTATAAAAAATTTGAAGGATCATTTACTAAGCATCTCTGCCATGCCTGATGCTATGTAAAGTATAGAACTTATTTATTTTTTATAAAAGCCGTCTGAGAGGTAGGCACTGTCATCCTGACTTTACAAATGAGAGAAGTGAGAGGCTGAAACTGATGTAAATCCATCAAGACAACAGGTGACTGTGCAAGAATTTGGGCTTAGTGCATTTGACCCTAAAGCCATGCATTTAGACACGTGCTATTCTTCCCTCCGTCTAGACATAAGCATGAGAAATTCCCACACTATGTTTAGGACAGCATCTGCAGGCAGATGTCACCATAGGGATCTTTTTTTTCAATTTTTTATGTTTTTCAGTGTTCCAAGATTCATTGCCCATTCCCTACACCCAGTGCTCCATGCAATAGGTGCCCTCAGTACCTACCACCAGGCTCTCGCATCCCCCTACCCTCTCCCTCCAAGTCCCTCAGTTTGTTTCTGTGTCCAAAGTCTCTCATGTTATGGACACTACTGAAACACTATCCTCTATTTGCTCCTCTAGCTCTTTAATTTTTCCAAAGCATTTGCTTTCATATTATTCCCTTTGATCTCTGTTCATGAGTTCATTCACCTATCTATCTGTTATGTCATTCAGCAGACACCATCTGGACAGGGAAACAGCTTATATTTAAAATATGGAAGGTGCCAAAGCAGGGGACCAAAAAGGACCTAGGACAGAACCACTAACTCGACAGGGAGATTCAGATGTCACCGTGGAGGTGATATTTGAAGTGAATCCTGAATCTTGAAGAAAAGATACCAAGCAACAGAAGAAAATCGGGACATTTATGTGAGAAGCCTACCAGGCAGCTGGGTAGGTATTGTTACTATTATAGAGTTTATTACACAAACTAAGGCCCAGTGAAAAAGTGTGTTGCCTTGAATCACCCAACATAAGCTTATATAGGGACAACCATTCGTCCTGCCACTGACCTGCTCTCTCAACATTACAGTCTTACTCAAAGACACTTTCCACACCAGATTCATGTTTTCATGTGTCCCAATTAAAGACTCAAACATTACTTGCCTCAGTGGATTCTGATAATGAATATCCCAAACACTGTGGGGTTAAGGTGGTTTCCGTGGAACAATCGGTACAACTCTTAAATAATGACTTTTCTTTCAGCAATTTATAAATGGCTTTCTGTTACCATGAGTAAAAGTTACCATCAACATAAAACATGAGAGATAGTAATAAGTTTATACATATATTTTCTCATGTATATTTTAATATCCTCTTTTCATTTAATTTACATTAAATTAATCAGATTTTTAAAATATCTATTAGGTAGTTTACTATTACAGAACATATTTGTTATGCTTATGCATGTGTATAGATGATTTGGCAATTCTTTTTCTTTCTTTAATGATTTTTTCCCATCAGATACCTATGGATTGTGTACTTTGTTTCAGACAAGGGATAGGCACTGGGGATAGAATATTGATTGAGCAAGCTGGATCCCCTTCAGTTAAGGAGTTTACATGATTGTGTTGTATGCAAGGGAAGAGATCTAACAAAGAGCCTGTCAATCAGTAAGTCTTATAATAGAGGTGACCATACAGCTCCATTGCAATGCATATAAAAGTACCAAGCCCAATATGGAGAGATGATAAACACTGTCAGGGAATTACAGGGTGAGCTGACACCTGTACGTACGTGAAGGACAGTCGCAAGGGGAAAAGGGCAGTGAGCAGGCTGAGGGAGGTTAGGGGGGCTGATATAGTACAGAAGACAGTATGTTTCCGCATGGCCTCTAACAAATGCTGCACACTGGAACCTAACTCCCCTTTTCTGGTTTATATGACTACCACAACTACCCCTAACAAATCAGAATTTAAGGTATTTACAAACAAGCAAAGTGTAATTGGCCGATTGGCTGCATTGTGATGGCAAGAATCATGGATCTCTTTAAAAGACTCTTAGCGTTCATATATGCCCAGACTCTGAGCCCAAATCCTTTTCAACTATAGTCACAGGCCAAGAAACACGTCCTGCATTCTCTTTCTACATGTGTACAATGGCATGAAAAACAGGGTCAAGCTCTTTCCCACCTGCTGGGGAAGTAAATTCAGATCGCATTAGGATAGCGAGCAAAACCTTCCCATTCCACTTGACTCTATGAGACTGTGCCCCTCTCTTCTCTCTTCAACAACCTGCTATTGTCAGTGACAGTCAACCAGAGTTGAGTGAAGCTGAGATATTAGAAAAATAAGTATATGCAAATACACGTGGTACCTGATATGCCCTAACTTGGTCCTAGTTTGTTCAAGCCAAGCACATCTACTAAGTAGTCTTACGGTACTTGGTGAAAAGTTGCTGTTTGCGCCTGCCATTGTGTTCCTTCCAGCAATAATTATTTCCACACTATTTCGCCGGGTAATTTAAGTGCTACTGAAAAAAATGATGATTCCTAAAACTAAATTGTAAACTATTTTAAGAAGCCAAAACAGGATTCTCTTTTTCTCTCACTATAAGCTAGAGGTGCTCATGGTGGCTATGAGGGATGAACTGTATTTTTAAATATTAATTTGTAATTGCACAAGTCATTTATTAACACAACGACATTGTTTAAACCCAACTAATGATTTTATTTGAAGAAAATGACACCACCCACATGTTTTTAAAGGGCAGCAGCTGGGGTTTTCTATATGAGTGAGATCATTATCTGCTGAGTTAGAGACCCAGATCAAAGACCATAATAAAACACTAATCCTTGCTGATTACATTCATTTGCAGCAAGTTATGTAAGTATCCAATCAGAAGAATTTATGTGATGTATTTTTAAAGAACAAGAGGAGGCCTTTTATCATCTTAGGCCTCTTTATCTGGGCTACACTACATAATCTTTCATTTTATATCTTTGGTTCAACATTTTCTAAATGTTTAAGCTATCAAGAATCATTTTTAATGTTTCCTAAATCACTTTTAGGCATAAGTCCTTTGGCCAATATTTGTGGTTGTTAGAAATTAAAGGTGTGATCTCAGTACTATGTGAAAATCAATGGAGTATTTGATTTTTAGGTTTGTCCTCTGATAATCAGATGATGTCTAGATATTAGGATTTATGGAATGTAATCAGTGGCTGAGTAATTCTATCCATTATTGGAAATTTTCTATATAAGAAGTAAATGCAACGTTAACTAAGATACTAAACATCAAGAGAAATACAAGCTTGTTTCTGAGGAGATCGTGAGTATAACTTCTGTTGGGAAAAATTCATATTTGAATAAGTGAACTCATTTTTTCACAACTCTTGCATTTTTTAAAAGCTTTCATATGTGTTGTATATTCGTCTATATAAACGTGTCTATTTAATTTGAGGCTCATTCTTCTAAGATCTTATTTCTTTTTTATTGGATTTTTTATTTATATGTGAACTAATTAATTACTAGATGACAGATTTGCTTATTACTTCAACATTTTTATAGGGAGTGCATAATGTGAACATCTATCTCTCTTATTCTTCCTTTCAAGAAGCAAAAATCAGTCCTCTAGCATATGATTTAGCTTTATTAATATACCATATTGAATAATTAAATTTTATCCAAGCGCTACTGAATCAAACTTTATTAACAACATTGCTAAACCTCAGAGGCTGCTAATGCATTTCTTCAAATTATACATCCCTCCAAACAACTTTGGACCAAATTATATAAACCCTGGGTGGATGTCCCATGCCGTTCCTTATAGATGTTGGCCTTAGGTCATCCTGAAGAAGTGTTATAGTGGAGAACATAATCATTGGAGACAGACTACCTAGTCTCCAACATGGGGTCAATTGCTTTCAACCTACCTGGTGGGAAAGTCCTTCTTTTTAGCCTTACTTTTTATTAAGTTTATTATGGATAATAAGCATTATCCATAAAATGGGGACTGAAATGCTATCTACTGCATAGGGTTATCATGAGAATCAAATGGAATGACAGTAATAACTGTATTCATTCAGAGTTTATGACATGCCTACCATGTTGTTAAGAACTTTCATTATCTTCATGGGTTTTGATAATAACTTTGGGACATGCACTATTACTGACTGAATCTTCCAAGAGGAAAACATCTCAGAGAAGGTAAGTGACTTGCAAACTCAACATGTTGGACACACTGCCCAGCACACCTCTGCAAATGTTAGTTACTTGTACCGTCCTAGAGCTGGCCCATGGGCATTCTGAGCACATTAACCTGCCCCTGAACATCTTTGAGCCCATGTTTATTATGGGGTTGTTGGGACGTCCTATAACTTAAACCATAGGTTAAGTGTCCTCACTTTACAATGCCAAATTACTTAATGAGGCAATAGATGGCATAAAATTATGGCTCCTAGAAATATTTGATCAGATCCTTCTGGTCTGAATGTTAAAACACTGCCGTTTAGTCATTATGTACAAGTTTGTCCCTTTCTAAAATATCTTGGTAAAGACATGGTCAAAATCCACTTGTAACAGACACTACTATATCTATCTAATCCTGCACTAAAGAAGTAGTCAAACTCTTAGACTGAGGTCTGGAGATCTTCAGTCTGGCTTTCCTGTAAGTTGTAAACCATGCTAAGTGTTCTACATGAATTATGACAGATGGTTATACTGCCTTTGTTGAAACATCAACAACCAAGAAATCACCACTTTCCAAAGACTCCCACTTGAGTGCAATGATCTAAAACTTACAAAGCTCTTTTCTCTACAGAATTAAAATCTTTCCATGACCTCCAAATATTGCTCCTAGGACTCAGTAGTTTCTTATGTATTTATTTATTTGAGTTTCTTATTTATTTATTTATTTATTTATTTATTTATTTATTTGAGAGAGAGAGAGAGAGAGAGAGAGAGAGAGGAAGGAGAGAGCATGAGTGGGTGGGAGGGGCAAAGGGAAAGGGAGATGCAGATTCCCCACTGAACAAGGCAGCCCAATGCAGGGTCTTGATCCCAGAATGCTGGGATCATGACCTGAGCCAAAGGCAGATGCTTAACTGACTGAGCCACCGAGGTGCACCAGCATTTAGTAGTTTCTTAACAAATCTTTATTGAATGAGTTATTTCTAGCACACTAAAACTGTCCTTCACATGGCATCTCTTCAAATATTTGAGAACAAATATCACTTCTCCCTTAAGGCTTTTTTACCAGCTTAATATATGAAGATTCTCAAATGTGTAGTTGGTGATGACAACATAGAAGAGTGATTAGATGTTCTGGGTCTAATATCAAATAATTTGTCTATGCTGAGAAATAAGTGATAATTGCCATCACAAGAACAGAAAAGTAAAGAGCTATAAAAGTGGTCCTTTGGGAAAATTTATAAATTGTAACTTCAATAAAATGAAAAAATGGAAAAGGACATAAATTTAGTTCTAATCAGCTTGAGTATAAGGGGGATTGCTTACTGTCCTAGAGAAAATGCTGACCAGCTGTCCCAAGCACCACATGTTGAGAAGCAAGACTAATAAATTTTAAATGGGGCAACCCCAGTCAGAGTAAAAAAATTCATTCATTTTATAGCAAGCAGATTTTGTCACTGGGCAGTATGGCTTTATAACTCCAAGACACCTAACAATTTTGGTGTTCTAGTTTTACTTTTCAAATGAGACCCTTTTAATTTTATAAAGGGTACTACATAGAGTAATGCTACGTAAACCAAATGAGCTGTATTCTGTGCCTTGTTTTTATAATCCATCTGAGATAACTTTTCATATAAATACATCATACCTATCTTACTTTTTTCTCTTTGGAGAGTGGTAGGTATAGTATTTCTTCTTTTTATTTTTAATTTAAATACAACTGATATATAACATTATATTAGTTTCAATGTACAACGTTAATGATTTGATATTTCTATATATTGCAAAATGATCACCACGATAAAACTAGTTAACATCCATCATCACACATAGTTATAGAATTAAAATTAAATCATATGCATACATTACTCCAGTTACAGTGACATTTTGAGCAAGGGGTGGCACTATTGAGTCCATATGTTTACTTTAAATTAATAAGTATTTATGGAGTAGCTATCATAAACAATATTAAAAACATCATGGTGGATTTGAATGCATGTTGTATTGAGATTGACTCTAGAAGAATCAAATGTTCACACAATGCCACCCCCACCCCAACACACACACAACTTTGGGTTCTCCAAATAAGTTGGCAAAAGCCTTAAACATAAGGCATAATAAGAATATAATATTATGCCAGACAATTAGAAGACATTTTGATCGATTAAGTTTGGCTCAATATGACTTGAAAACCAAGTTGGGAAATGTTCTTAAAAGGAGTCAAGTAGAGTGAAAACAGGTGAAGTATTAAAACACCTATGCTGACAACCACATATCCCGGTTTATTGCCCAAAGCAGAATATCATCAAACCTAAGTCTTTCTCGACTTTGCACAAAGGTAAAATTAGCAGAGAATACAAGTATTAAGAAAGTGTCATGGGCTAACCAATGCCAAGGTTACTTTTCTGTTTCAGGCAAGACCAAAATGTGGTTGCTATTAACAGTGGCAAGTTTGATATCTACACTTGGAACCACACATGGTTACTTTGGAAAACGACAACCTATAAGCCCTGAAGCGACCATGAATATTGTAAGTTACCAGAGTTGGGAGGTGGGAAACTATAGAACCAAGAGCTACTACCATGACTTAGAATCATGGCTAGTAACTAAAATAACTAACAACATCAACTGAACTAAAACTAAAAGCTTTGTTTTTCCTTGTCAGAGTCAGATGATCACCTACTGGGGATACCCAAATGAAGAATATGATGTTGTGACTGAAGACGGTTATATCCTTGGGATCAACAGAATTCCTTATGGGAAGAAAAATTCAGAGAATATAGGTATAATCCTCCCTCCCTTCTTTTTCTTCCCTTCTTCTTTCCCACTCTCTTTTCTTCTCTTTATCCCATCCTTGTTTCCTTCCTCCCTTCCTCCTTTCATTTCTTCCTAAGGACTTAATGAGTCTTGCTCATTCTGGAAATGCAACCATGACAAAACTTAATGTCCAGTCTTCAGAGAGATCACCATTAAGTCAATGGGATGCATGAACAGATAGTTATAATGATACAAGATAAGTGCAATTCTAAAACTCTACAGAGGATATTAAACCGGAAGTTCTGGCAAAGATGCCTAACTCACCTAGTGGAGATCAAGGAAAACTTCCTCTAGAAATAATAACTTAGCTGAGTCCTGGAGGATCAGGAAGCGTTAGCCAGGATGTACATTAGCATAGAGAGGAAGAGGAGGTGATTTGAGGCTCATTTCCTCACTTACATAAAAATTTATCTTGTTCTCATTGCAGGAAAATTATGAAGTACAAAAAGAATAAAATTAAGCAAGATCACCTATCACTTTACTACTCACAATCCACCTAAATTAACATCACGCTAAATTTCCTTAGAATATAAGTTTCTCAACAGCCTCCGAGGTATAATCAGTCTACAATAAACTGCACATGTTTAAAATGCACAGTCTGATACCTTGTGTCGCTTGAGAAACCACCACCATAATTAAGATAATATATTCAAATATTCAACACAATCAAGCAAACGTATTTCATTCTAGTCTTCTGAAAGCCTATTTGTGTCTTCGTGTTTATTTGTGAAAGAAGAATGAGGAAATAAAGCTTGGATACGATTTTCTCCCTCAGGCCAGAGACCTGTTGCCTTTCTGCAGCACGGTTTGCTCGCATCGGCCACAAACTGGATCGCCAATCTGCCCAACAACAGCCTGGCCTTCATTCTGGCTGATGCAGGTTACGACGTGTGGCTGGGGAACAGCAGGGGGAACACCTGGGCCAGGAGAAACCTATACTTCTCACCAGACTCAGTGGAATTCTGGGCTTTCAGGTAAGGAAAAGGGACAAGGAAAAATGGGCAATGAAAAATAAAATCAAGTTTAAAAAGCATGAGTATTCATGCGTGCCCATTCCAAACCAGTCCCATTTTAATATATTACACTCTCAGGAGGAAAAAAAGCAAGTCCTTTTTATTCTAATCCATTCTTGGATTCTTCCATACACCTGAGTCCCAGGGTAGCTTTTCTTCCACATTTTCTATGATCTCAGTTCACGTGATGAGCAGATTCCCTGAATACGCTTTTCCAAATGGAATGAATGAAATGACCGAAGCAAAGAAATTCACTGCCCTCAGCAGATTCCTAAAGGAACATCCATGGAGATTTGGGAGGATGTCCAAACTCAGCTGGGGGTTCAAGAACCCAAGTCACTATCAATGGTGAGGAAGGGCCGGGTGAAGTAAATTTTGGACACCATGGAAATCTTTTCAAAGATTTCCTCTCTCCAGCCCTCTCGTGCCCCATTCCTGAAAAGTGCTGATGGAAGGAGGAACAGAAGAGATTTCGGTGATGCTGCTGAGGCACAGAAATGCTCTGAGTGTTCTAAGGCCTATAAGGAAGCCTACGTCTCCAGAGTGGTGAGAAAGAGAGACTGGTCAGGAGGGCTCCGCGGGCCATGCTGAGGGCCTCAGCTCACCCTGCACACAGTGAGAAGCCCCCAGTGTCCAACAGGTCAGTGGCAGGATCTGTTGTCATTTTCCAAAGACCATTCTGGCTGATCTCTTGAGAGTAAAAAAGAGAGCATTATGACTCCACTCAATTGGCTCTGGAACGCTGGGTACAAATGATGATTAAATCTGACATTCATTTCTAGGGATAGAAAGAATCTCCACCAACAGACGCTGTCTCATTTGGATTAAGTCGCAGCTGTAGTGCTCTGTTTCAGAAATGACATCAACAATTGATAAGAAGCCATCCCTCCCAAAAGCACCTGACACTCCCTCATGGTCTATAAGCAGCAATGCAAGAAGCCAGTTTTCTATTTCTCAGAGAGAGGCTTAGCTATAAATAGGCTTGACTTTTAGAAATTAGAGCAAGGGAATGTATTGTTTTATTTTGTCTTCGTTTTTCTTGCAGCTTTGATGAGATGGCTAAATACGACCTTCCAGCCACAATTGACTTCATTTTAAAGAAAACTGGACAGGATAAGCTGCACTATGTTGGCCATTCCCAGGGCACCACCATCGGTAGGTAAAAGCAGCTGAAGCAGGAGGGTTGTTTGTATGGACCCCTTTCCAGTGGCTATGCAGGCATGTTGGTCATTGTGCTAACTGCTTTCCCCTCATCATATAAAGGAATGGCTACAATTATCAAATCTGTTGTATATATGGGGAAATAAAACAGGAGGGTAAATAATTTGTGCAAGGTGGCGCAGGTAGGACAAATAGGGTAGGTCAGATCCCAAGCCCATGTTCTGAGACTTTGCACCTCCTGGCCACTGGACTGAATGTATTCTATCCATTCTACCACATTTACGGAGTACCTGCAATGTGTCTTAAGAATACAGCAATAAATAAAGGAGATGAAAATTTCCATCCTTGTGCTATAGATACTCTAGTGGGGAGGCAGAGAAAGTAATAAGGATTAAAAAGTAAAATATAGAGTAGGTTAGATAATGGTAATGTTATGGGAAGCAAATAAATCAGGGAAGGCCATTAGGGAGCATCGGACGGGACACAGCGAATTCAGATAGAGAACACCCCCAGCACTCTCTGGGTAAAGGTGTGAAGGGGGTGGGGGAACTGGGGTGTGAGTCATGTGGATACCTGAAAGACTGATGCTCTGAGAGGAAGGAACAGCAAGTGCAAAGGGCCTGAGATGCAGCCTTTTCAGGGAATGGCAATGAGGCGATTCACTGTGTAGCTGAATCGGACACAAAGCAAGAGATGAGATGGGGCGTGGTCTAAGGAGAGCGGACTATTCAGGGCTTTTTGGCTGTTATAGGGATTTCAGCTTTACTCTGTGTGAAAAGGGAATCCAGAGCAGAGTAGCAGAGTTTTGAAGACAGGAGTACCAGGATCTGACCTCAAGATCCTCAACAGGATTAGAAGTTACACAGTACAGGGTGCCTGGGTGGCTCAGCTGGTTAAGCGACTGCCTTCGGCTCAGGTCATGATCCCGGAGACTGGGATCGAGTCCCACATCAGGCTCCCTGCTCGGCACGAAGCCTGCTTCTCCCTCTCTCACTCCCCCTGCTTGTGTTCCCTCTCTGGCTGTGTTTCTCTCTGTCAAATAAATAAAATCTTTAAAAAAAAAAAAAAAGAAGTAGTAGTAGTTACACAGTCCCATTAACAGGAACCCCCTAGTTGCTGAAGGAACAACAGTAGGGAAGAGGAAGCATTTAAGGGATTCTTAGAGTAACCCACGCAAGGCACAACTGTGAGCTGCCTCCACTCCATATGGGGTGTAAGGGAAAGAGAGGAGTCGGGAATGACACGAGATTTGTGGCCTGAGCACCTGGGGTGACAGAGATGCCCAATCCATGAGGGGGACAGCTGTGATCCAGGGGGACAGGGGCTCTGTTTTTTCACTTTAGGTGTCAGATATACCTGTTAGAGATCTAAGTAGAGGGTCGAGCGGCCGAGTAATGATACAAACCTGGAGTTCAGGGAAGAGGAATGGACTGAAAATACAAAATGTACATGAGATGAAG
Organism: Spilogale gracilis; assembly: GCA_004023965.1. Classification (NCBI taxonomy): domain Eukaryota; kingdom Metazoa; phylum Chordata; class Mammalia; order Carnivora; family Mephitidae; genus Spilogale; species Spilogale gracilis. The sequence continues at coordinate 20,494 of PITA01019901.1, read as the reverse complement.
TGCAATAACCAGTGGACTGGGTTCAGACAGGAAAGAGGAGGAGCCCAAGGACTAAGCCCAGGCTGCTCTTAATTTAGAAGATGAGGAGGAATCTGATGAAAGAGCTGGGAAGTCATGATAACAGTGCTATGAGGGAGCAGGGAGTGGCCAGTGTCCTGGAAGTCAAGGGCAGGATATGTTCCAATGTGGAGAAGGTGGTCAGCTGTGGGAGAAGCTACTGATGAGTCAAGGGAACTGAAGTCTAAGAAGGAACCACTGGATTTGGCAGCTGGACAGGCGGAGGGGACCTTGCTCACAGCAACCTGAGGAGTGGTTGGGATGAAAGCATAATCCGGTGAGTTCAAGAGTGCACGAGAGAAAGCTCTAAAGGGAAGGGAAAGGGTGGAAGCAGAAGAGGAGGAAAAGGTTACAGAGGAGGAATGATTATGTGTTTTTACGCTAGACACTGCTCTCAGCTAATGACCTGAGTCCCTGCTCCCTGCCATGAAACTATGCAGACAACGTCCATAGAGTAAAAAAAAAAATCTATGCAGAGAAGTGGATGAAGTTGGTGGTGGGCACATGGATCTCAGCTACAGAATTTTAAAGAATTTTTTTTATTTATTTAAGAGAGAGTGAGCACGAGTGGGCAGAAGGAGAAGCAGACTCCCTGCTGAGCAAGGAGCCTGATGTGGGACTTGATCCCAGCACCCTGAGATCATTACCTGAGCCAAAGGCAGATGCTTCACCAACTGAGCCACTCAGGCACCTCTCACTTATAAAATTTTAGAGAAAAATGTCAGTGAGGAACAGCTTCCCAATGTCTTTTGTCATTATGTCATAGGTCATGTTCCCAAAGAGATGAGAACTATATACAGGGTGTTTATAAATAAACACTGCTAGGGTGAAGGGCAGAAAGACAAGACTAGGCAGAGGGAGCAGCTGGGACGTGACACAGTTGCAGAAAGTTCTCCATCGACTCTGTATGGGATGGCTCTTCAAAGTCTTTGAGTGGGACTGGGTGGCTGGGCCTTTTTATGCACTGGTTGACCAGCCATTCAACGCAGACTGCCCTGGGCAGGGATTCTTTTGAATTCTTTGAGAACCTTAGATTCTCTTGAGCAAAAGCAAACTCAGAGAGGAGCCACAAACTTCCCTGCTGCTGGAGTTGAATGAATGCCTCAGACATGAAGAGGAATCTGGGCAGCACAGCACAGCATGTGTCCCTGCAATCAACAATAGACTCAAATCCTTTTGTTGTTGTTGTTAAGATTTATTTATTTATTTTAGAGAGAGAAAGCATGCGTGCTCAAGAGGGGTAGAGGCATAAGAAGAGATAGAATCTCAAGCAGACTTCCCACTGAGCACAGAGCCCCACTGGGGCTCGATCTCATGACCCTGAGATCATGTACCAAGCAAAAACCAAGAGTCGGATGCTCAACCAACTGAGCCACCCAGGACCCCCTCAAAATCCTTTGTTAAAAAAAGGGGAAATCTTCTAGATTACTAAAATTGACTCCTTTGATTTCTAAAACCATACAAAACTTGCATCATTTTGGAGAGAAATCTGCCTTAACTTATGACACACTGCTGTTTTTTTTTTTAAAAAAGCACACACTGAACAGAGTTTAATCTTTCCTCGATGATCTGGGGTTATAAAATTATTGCCTGGAGATGCAATACAATACTTTCCTAGGATTTATTGAGATGAGTAGAACTAATGCTAAATGACTCCAAATTACCACTCTTTGAAGTCATTTGGATTTTAAACATTCCACTCTTCTTTGTCACTAATGGATAATGTGTCATTACTATCGCTACACACATAGATTTCTGAAGGTGTTTCTGCTTTGAATTTGCATCTTCTAATCTTGTGTGTACTGGGAAGTATCCTTGTTAGGATTGTGTCTCAAACAGCATTGTTTATTCTAAGCAAGCAAGTGTATTCTGAGAAGTCACCTGTCCTGAGAGTGCTGGGATATGTAGACACCCACGCAAACTCTGCAGGTGTGATTCTTGCTTTCTCTGGGTGATAGGCTGGCTGTAATCTGCAGAATTAGGCAATCAGGTAAAGAATCCCTTAACAAACACCATTCTTTTTTTTTTTAAGATTTTATTTATTTATTTGACAGAGAGAAACACAGCCAGAGGGGGAACACAAGGAGCGGGAGCGAGAGAGGGAGAAGCAGGCTTCCCGCCAAGCAGGGAGCCCGATGTGGGGCTCGATCCCAGGTCTCCGGGATCATGACCTGAGCTGAAGGCAGTTGCTTAACCAACGGAGCCACGCAGGCACCCCAACAAATACCATTCTTAAGTAGAATTAGGCTGGGTAGGTGAGGAAGGTATTTATATTTGAAAGTCTTTTTTTTTTTTTTTTTTTTTTTGTTCAGGCCATTCTTTCGTCAAATTGGTATGCTATTATTAACCCTGGAGAGAGATTATCCTATGTAGTTTGACCATATAGAGTTTAGCTTAATAACTCTTTGATCACACCCCAGTCTACTAATATGCTCCCTTTCATAAGACCCATTAATTACAGACAAGAGCTGAGTATATTCACTGTGAGTAGATGTGTGGATTGTTGTGGCTAGTCACTTGTCCCTCATTTACAATGTCCTTAGTGTACTACAAAACCTTCTTTAATTCACCTCCCTTGGTTCCTAAAAAACCCTAGTGTAGCACTCACTATCAGTCGCATATTTCAGATGAGGAAAATGAGGCTCTTAGTGCTTAGGTGACCTATCCAAGAAAACAAATCCAATAAATCACACAGCCGGAATTCAAATGCTGTTTGGTCAGATTTAAAACTTTTTCTGTCTTCCCACTTACGTACCCTACTCATATGAAATGCTAATTAATTATCTCACTGTGATGACACAAATTTGAGCTCATCAAAACCTGTAGCACTAGTAACTCGTAGTCACCCCACACGAATCCTGTAGTTGGCCTGTTTTCTAAAGTCAGGTGGAAGAATCTATTTTAACTTTTTACAAGTTGTAGCCTCATGTTCCTAGAGAGAATCTATGAAAATAAAACAAATAAACTAAAATTTGATCCCTCTGAACAAGCAGAGGTGGTCAGTTTCTCTTTCTTAGTAAATGGTACTCTGAGTAAATCCAAAATAATGTCCCACTTGTAAAACACACACACACACACACACACACATACCTTCTTCACTGGTTCCTTGTCGTTTTGTTTCAGGTTTCATCGCCTTTTCTACCAACCCCAAGCTGGCTAAAAAAATCAAAACCTTTTATGCTTTAGCCCCAGTTGCCACAGTGAAGTACACCAAAACCCTGCTAAACAAACTCATGCTCCTCCCTTCGTCCCTCTTCAAGGTATGTGATTCTCTTTAACTGAATCTGAGATGTCAAGTTGTCCGTGGGTCTCAGGGTGATGGAAAGAGAAGAGAAACACCCCGTGAACAACCATGTTTCTGGCCAAGAAGGGAAATGTGCACATGCATGTTTTAGTTCCTGACTAGCAATGGTTGAATCCCCATTACAGCCTCTGAGATTCCCCTTTATTTCTGCATCTTCGATTGCTTTATATGGGTTAGCAATAGCCAGAGTGGTGGTCCCCTTCACAGACGTTTCATTTTCCTTTGTAGCTGTATGAAAACTGCCATTCAGGGAAGGAGAAATAAGAACAAAACCAAACAGTCCAAGAAGAAGACTAAGCTACCTGCACACACAAAAAAAAAAAAACCCAGAAAGGGGAAGGGTAGAAAAGGAAGGGAAAGAGAGGGAAAAGGAGGAAGAGGGGAAGGGGAGCAACCCTTCTTGAGGCAAGGACCTTGAGACCCTTCATTAAATGCCCCTGGCTTTCCAAACTTTTTCATAACAGTTTTCCCCTTTAAATGGGGTTCCAGAGGCAGCAGTGCGGATTGCAATAAGCCAGACGTATTAAGTGCCTCATATACTAGGCACACATGGGAAGGAATTACTGATCTTTGTTTTTCCAACACTTAATCACCTACTTCTCCTACCTACCAAAACCAACGCACACAGACACCGACATAACTGCCTTTAGGAGAACAGGTTTACTGCCAGCTGTAAAAGGTAACGATGCTATTTCCTTCCCTGGTTTTGTACTATTCATTTCTTTCCACTCTGAATTGACTCGTGTGTCGAAAGCCTAAGAGACTTTATCTACAGGCAAACTACATTTTGTTCAAAACATGAAAATTTGCAGTGACTTTGAGTATCATTACTGACTGCCTTAATGCAGGTGTTTCTACCCTACTTGTGCTCAGGTTTTCTGATAGGCAACGTAGACAGTTGGTTGAAAAATAGTAATAACAAAGTGTTAGACCTTAAGTCAGAGGTTTGAGGCTTGGGTCAAGGTGCTAACTTTATAGAATTTGAGAACTTTATAGTCAGTCCTAGTTAGCACAAGATCCCAACTATTTCTTAGCCTCCTGTTTCCTCATGTATAATATGGGGACTACAAAATGTCTATTTTCCTCAAGAAGAGTTGAGGCAAATCCTTTCAGTAATCAAGGCACCCAGTCTCATGGTCTTTCCTAAGGTTTTGCTGAAAATATGGCCGGGTCACCATTTCGGCTCCTGATCTTTTCATGTTTTTACTGCTTAAATCACACATCTTGGCACTTAGTTATGACAACCTACCACGTAGTTTTATGATTTTATTCCATAACACTTATTAGCCCAACTTGACTATAACTCTTTGTCTTACACTTCTCGGCAGCCACTTTGTATTTGAAATTTCTGAAACAACACAAAGAAATACGAAAATCTCATCAGCCAATTCATACCTGTACTGGTAAACTAGACAAACCAATGAATCTTCTCTGCTGTTTCACTTTTACAAACCTCTACCCATGCCTTTATCTTTCAGATTGTATTTGGTGACAAAATGTTCTTCCCACACAACTTTTTTGATCAATTTCTTGGTACTGAGGTGTGCTCCCGTGAGACAGTGGATCTCCTCTGCAGAAATGCCCTATTCATCGTTTGTGGATTTGACACTAAGAACTTCAACATGGTCTGTATGCATTGACATTTCGATTCAGAATATTCTGAGCCACCTTTTGATGACTTGTCCTATCATCACTTAGACAGGGTACTTTAAAAAACTAGGAGTAGTGGGACATCTGGGTGACTCAGTTGGTTAAGTATCCAACTCCTGATCTCGGCTCAGGTCTTGCCCCGTGCTGGGCTCCATGCTGGGTATGGAGTCCACTTAAACAAACAAAAAAATAGGAGTAGTTTCAGAATTGTGTTGTGCTATGTAGATAAGCCCAAGGGAAGTCACATCACTGCTCCCATTTTCATTCCCTCCAGCCCCCTGCTGTCACGCAAGTGCATCGTGAAGTAAACAGCATATAGAGAAAATAGTAGATAGTGAGCACTACTCACTTCTGATCACCTAAGTAACTGGTGTAGCCCTTAAATTCTGTGAGGAGAGGGCACTGAAGCACATATTTTGGCAGGTTTCTCTGTCAATGTCTAAGCAGTGTATAAATGTTCTTAACGCTAATAGTCATTCCCATAAATTTTATAAAACTTATTTCAGAGCAACAATTTATGTTAGCTTTTGTCCAGACTCCTTACCTGGCTATTTTACGTGTTTTGAATTGGGTTTGGGTTTTAAGACATATATAACAAAGAGCAGCATCAAAAGTAATTAAGAATATGGATTCAGATCAAGAGCCTGAATTCAGATCCTATCTTTGGAGCTGAGTTATGCTCATCTGCCTTGGTTTCCTTGTCCACAAAATGTATTATTATGGAGATTAAATGAACTAATATGTGTAAAGCTTAGAGAACACAGTTCAAAGCATATGGCTCATAGGAATTGCATACATTTTTTTTTACTAATACTGTTATGTATGGACAATTATCCTCACTCCAAATTGTCAGTTTACCAAGTTCATTGAGAAGAAGGTATAATTCTACCTCCAGGCATCTACTTACTAAAAATTACTTATTGAGGCACTACTAAGTGTTGTTTCCTGGGAATACAATGTTGAAAACACAGATGCTTTCCTGCCCTCATGGAAATCAAAGACATCCAGTCCTCTTTCTCAGTGTTGGTCAGAATCTATGGATATTTTAAATATTTTTTATTTATTTGACAGAGAGAAACAGAGCCAGAGAGGGAACACAAGCAGGGGGAGTGAGAGAGGGAGAAGCAGGCTTCCCGCCAAGCAGGCAGCCCGATGTGGGACTCGATCCCAGGTCTCCAGGATCATGACCTGGGCTGAAGGCAGTTGCTTAACCAACTGAGCCACCCAGGCGCCCCGGATATTTTAGAATATATATGAACAAAGGGAACTTCCCCCAATTTCTATTTTGGATGGCAAATAAAAGTCTCATCCTTCTGTCTTGCAAGTAAGTCCCTCTTCATCGCCCTGGGAATGGCTATCATTTTGTATGTGAGTATGACAGAACCATCTAGTCTACCCTTGTTACACTAAGAAAAGGCAGAACAGATTACCACATTCCATCCATAAAAGCCTCCTGAGAAAAATCATAGTAAAATAGAGACAAGGAGCAAAGGGAATAAAGATTCCACCCTCCTGCATGAACATTATGTGCAAAGATATTTCATTCTTCTATGATGATGGTTAATTTGTTTGACCCTAGCCATGTTGCTCTATACAGTACCATTAAGACCCACTATGAACCAGTCTATGCAGGCTGAGATATGGATTTCAATTTATCATCTAAGGTCTGATCACAGAGGATTAGGGCAGTGATAGGATAGCAGGATGTAATGACTGTAATGACGGTAAATATCCCGTACACATATACTAACTATCACGCATATGACGTAGACCTGCATATGTCTCGTTATATGTGCATACACAGGCCCTCAGAGCAAGAGGCTTGTGTGTGCACATCATATCCACTGTACTCTGACACTGGGTAGAGAAGAGCAAACGCTGAGAAGTAAGAGGTCTAAGTTCTCTGCCTCCACCCTCATGTGAGCTGCATGACACTGGACATTTCTCCAAACTTCTCGGAGCCCCAATTCCCATTTTGATAAAAGGAATGGTGAGCTCTCCTCATTGAGGGGCAACAAATCAAATAAACCGTCCCACGCAATTATGCTTCGCTAGCTCTCAAGCAGCTTATAACTGCGTGGCTCGGCTCCTTTGGTCAATGCTGCTTTTAGGCACTTGACCTGGATCAGAAAAACTTAAATCTTAGCTGTTTTTAAGAACCAAATATGCATCTGTGTGTGCCTTTGCCTTCTAGAGTCGCTTCGATGTGTATCTAGCACATAATCCGTCGGGAACTTCAGTTCAGGATGTCCTTCACTGGTCCCAGGTATCATTTCTCAAATGCTGTTAAAGCTTCTTTCGTGTGTCTGAACCCCTGGTTCTTTCCCTAAAGCACATTCTTAAAATACTCTGTCAAATGCTCCTGGCAGGGAATTTTCCTGGCATGTGGCTACCAGCTGAAAGTAACTATCAGTCCATGTGAATGAAAATCTTTTGAGGGGCTCCTGGGTGGCTGAGTTGTTTAAGCTTCTGACTCTTAATTTTGGCTCAGATCATGCTCTTGGGGTCATGAGCTCAAGCTCTGCATCAGGCTCTGTGCTGAACGTGGAACCTGCTTAAGATTTTCTCTCTCTTCCTCTCCCTCTGTCCCTCCCCACCCCTCTGGTGTGGGGGCATTCTCTCTCTCTAAGAAAGTAAAAATAAAATCTTATGAAAATAGTCACTTTGCATAGCAAAGAAATGAATGGTGTTTTTATGACTTGGCACATGAAAAAAAATTATTTCAAGCAAAGCCACATTTAAACTTGCCTAAATATCTGGATGAACAAGAGTCTTGGTGATTGTAAGGAGAAAAATGTTTTCCAAAAATTGTTTGAATTGAGAGTAAACTATCTGGAAGAGTTTGAATTTTGTTTTTCATGTAGCAAGGAGTGTTTTATTTCCTTGTGTTCTTCATTTCTCTGCATTAGGCTGTAAAGTCTGGGAAGTTCCAAGCTTTTGACTGGGGCAGCCCAGCTCTGAACATGTTACACTATCATCAGGTAAGCTTCTTAAAGCTGAAATCATTCACTTTTTAAAGAAAAGTATGCAAGGTCAAAGGTGAAATACCTTAATCGTGCATATATTTTCCAAAGGAATGTTGGTGCCCAGACTCATGCTTAAGGAAATCAGAAAGTAGATGATAATATCCTTGGAATCCCTTCATCACACCAGACATCACCCTGTCTCCATTCTCCCTCTGTGCACTCTGCTCCAGCGGCTGCAATCAGGGTACTGCACCACCGTGTGCAAGAACCTCCTAGAACACATCACCCCTCACCCCCTTACACAACCCTGCCCTGGATGCCAGCTGCCCAGAACACGGTCCTCTCCTTTCAGAAGTATGATTCACTGATATAACAAGCCAACAATTCAAACTGTTCAGGAGATAAAGCGGAATCTCTGGTCTTCTTAAACAATAGCCTTTCCTTGGTCAGTAGCCAGAGAAGTGATTCTACCATAGTCCCAGAGATAAGATGTTAGGATGGTGTGCTCACAGGCCAAGGCTAGAGATACTCCTCAGCAGACAGGGGCCTTATCAGAGAGGCAGACATCCTGCCCACCCCTGGCACTTGCTGCTGCAGAAAGAAGCCAGGCTTTGGGTTCATCCCATTTGAGGCCCCGGAAGCGTTCAGACAGGAATTTCTTCATTACTCCACCCAGATATGGAATGAGACAACATCGGCAAGCCCTCAGCTCAGCATACACCCTCAGACCATCACTGGCTACATTTGAATGGGAGAGCAGCTGCTCTGCAGTTTTTGCAATCTATTCCCCTTCCTGCTTATCCCACCCTAAATTTTCCACGCAAGTATTGGCCAAGCAGCCCTACTGATTTTCATCTGCTTCCATAACTCGATGTTTAGAAGGGATTTCTATCTCTTCACTGCAATATCTTATATAGAGAGAAGATGCCCTTCTTTTGGGACATTTTTTGGGTCTTTACAGAGGCACCATCAGATCAAACAACATAGAAATACTCTTCTGCCAACCATCGCCTCCTCAAACCCCCAAAACACAGTCATTCTTTGCATCTACCTTTGTACTGGGCTCTACTATCAGTAATCAGAGGTATCCATCTTAGAGGACCTGAAATAACAAATCGAAAGCCCACCCTGCCTCCAGCCAAGCCATAAAACAGCACAGATGGTCTTCAACTAACTGAGCACTGTCACTAAATGTAAGAGCCAGAAGCTAGCATGCAGAAAACTCTTTGCACAATGGAGCATGCATAAAGGAAAGTAGGTTTATTATTATGAATATTCTCCATACTTTACCCTTTTCTCCACTATAATGAAGTATTAAAATATTATGGAAAATTATATACGATGAACTATTTTGCTATGACAGGTTGGCTATTATATAAGGTGAGAATATGGAAAAATTTAGTAAATTGGATTAGTATTATTGAGAATATGATCTAAAAAACTAAAAAAATTATCTGTGGATAGTGGTAAAATTGGTGATGATTTACTTATTCCATTGTCCTGCTTTAAAATTTATGTGTAAATGGTGCTTTTCTGGAAATAGCAAATGAAAACTGATCATAGCTTTTACCAGAATTTTATTCAATATTTAGTAAAATCAGGTACGTATTCAATAAAACCACCCCATTCAATGAAAGGACTGACATACTATCTGTCCATTCTGGTAAGTGAATACAAAGCCAAAATAAATGACTCAAGATATTTTGAGATCATACTTTAGAGCGTCTGGGTAGAAACAGTCTATTACAATTAGAACCCAATCAAATCCACTTTCTTGATTTAGGGTAGAAATTCAAATTTTTAATTTGTAAGAAATGTTATCTAAAGCCTTGCCATTTGAGGTCTGGTCCAGGGCCAAAAGCATTAGCATTCATCTGAGAATGCGGAATCCCGGCTCTTCCCCTAGATGTACGGAATCAGAATCTTCATTTTACCAAGACCCCCAGGTGATTCACAGGCCCTTTCAAATTTGAGAGGCACTGACCTAAAATATATCACATCCACTTTGCTCTGTGGAAAAAGATGACTTTCTCTGAGCAACCACTGCTAAGATTCTACTTCTAAAACCCGACCATGCCATGTGCAACAACATGGATCAAACTCGAAGGCATTATACTAAGTGAAAAAAGTCAGATGGAGAAGGAGAAAGACACATACTGCACAATCTCACTTATATGTGGAATCTGAAAACAAAACCAACAGCTAAGTTCATAGATACAGAGAACAGATGGATGGTTGCCATGGGCGTAGAGGGCAGAGGGTGGGTGAAATTGGTGAAGACAGCCAAGGGACAAACTTCATACAGTAAGTCCTGAGGATGTCATGGACAGCATGGCGACTGCAATTAACAAAGCTGAACTGAATATTTGGAAGTTGCCAAGAAATTAGATCTTAAGGGGCACCCGGGTGGTTCAGTTGGTTGGGCGACTGCCTTCAGCTCAGGTCATGGTCCTGGAGTCCTGGGATCGTGTCCTATGTCAGGCTCCCTGCTCAGTGGGGCGTCTGTTTCTCCCTTTGACCCTCCCCCCTCTCATGCTCGCTCTTTCTCTCTGTCTCTCTCTTTCAAATAAATAAAATCTTTAAGAAAAAAGAAAAAGAAAGCAGATCTTGAAAATTCTCATCACAAGAAAAAATTATAACCACCTGTGGCAATGGACAGTAACTAGACTTATTGGGGTGATTATTTCACAATATATGCATTATTAAATCATTGTTGTACACCTGAAATTAGTACAATGTTATGTGTTAATACCCCTTAGCAGAAAAGATCATCAGCCAATACAATATCCTCTAGCTAAGAAATAAGTTTTGGGGTTTAAAGTGAAGTTACCTATAAACACTGGGGTTCTTTCTCTCTTGTGTTTTAGCCCACACCGCCCTACTACAACCTGACCGACATGCATGTGCCAATTGCGGTGTGGAACGGAGGCAATGACTTGCTCGCCGACCCTCATGATGTTGACCTACTGCTTTCCAAACTCCCTAACCTCATTTACCACAAGAAGATTCCTCCTTACAATCACTTGGATTTTATCTGGGCCATGGATGCTCCTCAAGTTCTTTACAATGAAATCGTTACTATGATGGGAGAAAATAATTAGTTCCCCATTTAAAGACTTATCCATTTATCCCAAAATAAGTTCTTCTCTCTCACATGGTTTTCTATCATGTTTGGGTTACAGTGATTTCTTCTGTAATTTTCACTTCCGAAATACATTAGCATCAACAATCTTTCTAGTTGTCACTTTAAATGTCAAATAAGTTTTACATTTTTTATTTTTCACTTAAGATGGATCTGGAAACACTTGAAATACATTCCTGGGGAGGTGAAATGTCTCTTCCAGTCCCCCCATTCCATTGATCTTCTAAACACAACAGAGATTATGAGACATGAGTCATGAGTATCGCCAAAAGATTGTGGGATTGAATACTGAATCCTCTGGTGAATGCTTGAGATTGAGTATATGGCTTTCTACAGTCTACTCTTGCTGAAGCTCATTCTCTCCCTCTGTACACTGGTGGTATACCTTGCTGTTTTGCATATTAACCCCACGAAAAAGCAAATTAAGCTATCAGCTGAATGAAGATCAGCTCACTTTCACTTCCTAGAGGGAAGAGAGCAACAGGCAATAGGGAGCCATGGTTCTGGAAGTTGGAGTACAAAGTATGTTCTCCATTCCTCCTGCTGTTCTACCCCTATCCCTGGACCTTGACCACAGAACATGAGACAATAACCAAAAGATTTTTTACGACACTGCCGCCATTCTGGCAACCACAGGATCCAGAAACACTCCCACTGATAACTGAAGTCAGAAGATACAAATGTCACCAGTTGGTTTACCCCCTCAATGGCTCCTCCAAACTTCTAGAATCTCCAGTAAGCACAGCTTCACCTGAGAAATTCTATCAACCCTGTAATATTGTGACCTCATATTTTTAAATATTAAGCTTTTCGGGTCACACGTATCATGCCATAAAATACAAATGAGATCAAGACTATCTTGTACCCACATCATATGTCGAGCCTAGTGAGTATTCAAAAAATCTGTTAACAATTTTTATGACACTGCCACATCTTGCAACTCGACACTTGCCACATCCTGCGACTCAACATTTGCTAGAAAGCCTGAAGGCTTATTTGTTTTATCCTCTTTATTTTTAAAATGGCAACAAGAAATTGCTAAAAGAAGATCATCTGAAAATCTTTTTTTCAATGAACTTTGGTGGTGGGCTTTAAGAAACTGACATGAGAATTTCAGGGACTAGTGACCAATATTCATGATGGCAGAGCCATTAAGGAGTCCGATGCTTCATCAACTCGGCCTTCTCACAAAAAGAATGATCGTTATATTCATACAGTCTCCTGTGCTTTTGCAGCTAACTACCTTTCTTTTAGTCTGCATTTAGAAAGCATGGGCAACTTTGGTTTTAGTTGTTAAACGCAAGTAAATATATTTGCTCCCACAGAACCTCTGCTCATATCCCTCATTCGTAAATCCAAACTGTCAACCTGTCAGCTGATCTTCAAGGATTCATTTCTCTAGCTACTACCTTGCTCCCATATTAACTTGAAGCAAATTTAAGGCATTACATATTTCACACATGAGTATTTCAGGTATTTCTATTCAGTATTCAGTATTTCTAGAAGATCAGGTCACTCTTCTAACATAACAAAACAATTATCATATCCAAAACCTCCTTACTGTCACTAAACATCCAGTGTTCAGATTTCCAAATATGCCATAAGTGTCAAAGTTTTATACACTTTTTAAAAAATATTTTATTTATTTATCTGACAGACAGAAACACAGCTAGAGAGGGAACACAAGTAGGGGGAATAAGAGAGAGAGAGAAGTAAGCTTCTTGCTGAGCAGGGAGCCCAATGTGGGGCTCGATCCCGGGACTCTGGGATCATGACCTGAGCCGAGGCAGTCGCTTAACGAATGAGCCACCCAAGTGGGTTTTTTTTAAAGTTTTTTTAAAATCACAATCCAAATAAGCTCTTCACCTTGTATTTTCTGATCTGCCTCTTATCTCTTTAGGTCTATAAGTCATCTGCCCCCTTTCTTTTTATTTCTTGAATTTTTTGGTTATTGTTGTCGGTGACACTTTGTCTTTGGCTTATAGTTTCATACCATTGAGATTTTGCTGATTATAGACCAGTTGTATTATTTAACATGTTCTTCTCCACTTCACACCCCCTGAAAGTCAGGATTTCTACTCCCAGCACTAAGGGCATTTTATTTGCCAGATAATTTTGCCCAGACGATCCTGGGCATTCTAGAATTTAGCAGTTTCTCTGGCCTGCCCAGCAGAATGTCAGCAACACACACACCTGAATGAGTGACAACTAAAAATGTCTCCAGACTTTGCCAAATATCACCTTATGGGAAAAATTGAGCATCCTGCCTACTAAGAACCATTTTTGTGAATTCTATGTAACCTTGATCACATAAAGATCTTTTTTCGGAAAAGCTACTTCATGGGCGATATTGTGTTTTTCTAGAATGAGGATCATAATGTAGAACAGCTCATCATTAAGGATGTCAGTAGCAATGTCTTCACAGCACCCAGATTTATGTGTTCATTAGGGGTTAAGGTACGATGATATTCTAGCTGAATCATCATTTCTTCATTTATTAGCTGGGATATTTCCATAGGAGAAAATTTTCTTCATGTATTATTTGGCTACTGAAAATATATGATTCTTTCCCTTTTTCAATCTCCAAAATTAATTTTCCTTCTTTTAATACCATAATCAGTTCAGGTTCCCCTGCATATCTGATGGGTTTCAATGCAAAGCAAATTTTAGTCTTAGTGATATTAAAATGACTCCCTTCTATTCTTTGTGAGAGCCTCTATGAATGGCTCCAGTGTCCTTGTGACTTAACTGTCATCTTGGGTATTTGCCTCCCCTGCTCTGGAATCAATTATTTCTCTAAGAAGTCCTGGCTCCTTTTAGGAAGCCATATTCTACTAGTGAGGGTGATCACTGTTATTGGGTTGGTCATTGTTTTGAGGTTTTTTTCAATGAAGAGAGCTAGGTAATTTCTTTTTTTTTTTTTTTTTTTTTTAGATAAACTACATCATGGAGTGCCTGGGTGGCTCAGTCAGTTAAGTGTTCGACTCTTGGTTTTGGTTCAGGCCATGATCTCAGGATCATAAAAGATCGAGCTCTGCATCAGGCTCCATGCTCCTGCAGGAGTCTCCTTGAGATTCTCTCCTTCTCCCTCTGCCCCTTTCCCCATTCACACTCAGTAAATAAATACATAAATAAATAAAATCTTTAAAATAAAAATACACCAGGCATTCATATTCATTTTTCTGTCAATTTAAAAAAATATATTAGCTCTTTGTCTCCTTCTCTACCATATCTGTGAACACATAATGCTTGAACTGTTGCAGTAGCAACTGAAATGGCTTTCCTTTCTCTAGTCTCTGTGCTTAATATTCCAAATTGATTCCTAAGATCCTCTCCATTCCTCAACTTATTAAATTCAAATTCTTCAACATGCCATACCAAGTCCTTATAAGTCTAGAGTTCCTTATCTTTACCTTCTCTTCCCCATCTACTTTAACCAGTAGCCTCCCTTCTAGACAAATCATCTCTTCCTTACGTCTCCAATACACCTCTTAACTTGCACCTTCATATTGTTCCTCACATTCCCCTCCAAAATTCTTCCTATTTGGGGGTTGCAAGTAGGTTTCTATGTTCTGCGCATAACTTGCATGAAGAACAATATAAATGAACAGAGAAGCATGTTGTCATTGACAACTTACCAGTAATAATAATGTCTCCTATTTTTAATCATCATGGTATTTTAAAATTAAAAGATCTAAGCAACTACCCACTTTAATTCTAACATTCTCCCAGTGAGGCCACTAAAGTTCACAGAGATTGAGTCCCTTAATAAACATCGTACAATAGGCACCATGAGGGCTGGAATCCACACAGCCTAGACCAAGTGTTCTTCTCTTTTTGCTGCACAAAGCTGACATAAATAACTCTGTCATGTTGCCAAATTAAGTGTTTCTGGGGTTCTCTGAGAGGAGGGATGAGGGGAACTGCTGAGGATTTTGTTAAGCCTTCTTCAGGGTAATACTGGATATCTGAGCTCCTAGGCTCTCCACACATATCTGGTGAGAGAAAAACACCAGCGAAATGTAAACTTTCTCTCAAAGTGTGAAAGAAAGTAGAAGCAGCTAGATAGGTATTAGGATGAGAAAGAAGAGAGGCGCCTGGGTGGCTCAGTCAGTTAAGGGTCTGACTCTTAGTTTTGGCTCAGGTCATGATCTCAGGGTTGTGAGATTGAGCCCTGTGAGTCAGGCTCCACACTCAAGGGGGAATCTGCTTGGGATTCTCTCCCTCCCCTTCCGCCCCTCTCCTCAGTCACACTCATGCTCTCCCTCTCTCTCTCTTTCTCTCTCAAATAAATAAAATGTTTTTTTAATAAAATGTTTTTTAAAAATATGAGAAAGAAGTGGAGGCAAGAAATAGTCAAGCAAGCAAGATATTGAAGGTACTGGAAGGGATTTGAACCACCAGATGCAAACCTCTCCTGCTTTGCCATGTTTCAATAGGGCATTATCCTAGCCCAACTCAGAGACTATAAAAGCCATATAATATAAGCCAATAGGGAAAAGCATTTAAATACAAGTAAGATGCCATTCTAGGGGCGCCTGGGTGGCTCAGTTGGTTGGGCGACTGCCTTCGGCTCGGGTCATGATCCCGGAGACCCGGGATCGAGCCCCACATCGGGCTCCCTGCTCGGCGGGAAGCCTGCTTCTCCCTCTCTCACTCCCCCTGCTTGTGTTCCCTCTCTGGCTCTGTTTCTCTCTGTCAAATATAAATAAAATCTTTAAAAAAAAAAAAAAAAAGATGCCATTCTAGATTTTTGTTTTGAAAACACCACACACAGAGACACAAAATCAAAATATAGATGAGATGAGCTACCTGTTCAAAAAACCCACCCTATGAAGTAGTTTTCAGATAGGCTGCTGATAATAGTAGTGAGTCCAAAACCTCATCGAGTATATTAAATTAAAGCTAAAATAAACTACAAAACAATTTAAGACATGCTGATGTTGTAATATGTCGTAATACGTAGTACGTGGAGATATATGGGAACTTAAAACTGAGTGTATTCTAGTCCATTTGCAGATAGAGAAGGATATAGACATTTTCAAGCAGCATAATAAAACTGTTATAAATATGAACTGAGAAGTCAACATGACCTGAGTTCAAGTGTAGATCAACGACATATTTTATGGAAAAAGGTGTTGTCTTTCTGAGACTCGGTTTCCTCCAATGGAAATAATGAAAGTACTTACTTCATGGAGTTGTCATCAGGATTTCCATAACATTTATTGAACAAATATCTCTTGTGCTGTTTCTCTATGCCAGACATTCTAATATACCTGGTGTATGATCCTTGATGGCACCCAATCAATGTTACCTATTATTAATTTTATAGCTCCAAGGCACTACACATCAAGGTCATTTCTCTTTGCTCTTATGTTCCAGACAACCTTCTTATAGTAACTTACCTTCAAGGTAGAATAACTACTGGGGCGTCTGGATGGCTCAGTCAGTTGGGTGTCCAACTCTTGATCTCAAGGTCGTGACGTCAGGCCTCATACTGGGCTCCATACTAGGCACACAGCCTACATAAAATAATAGTAATTATTATTTTAAGAAGCCCCTGCAAGATAGACTAACCACTAAGTGAGAAGCTCATAGAGCAGCCAGTATAAGTGTTGGATCAACTACATAGCAGGCGATTTCTCTGCACACACAAAGCATTGATATTCTGGCTTATCGGGCCTTTTCTGTTACTTTGGTTAGAATAAATCTGGTCCTCAAAGCCTGATTATCTTTACGTAAACTAATGAAGTCATAATAATAAAAACAGAAAGCCAAAGTTTCTGAACAATTATGGATCTAAGTTCGACCCGATCTCAGGAACCAGCTGGCCTCTGTCTATTTCATTTTAATAATTATACATTTTACATTTCTTAATGAGCTATCTCTCTGAATTTTTACCCTCTTGTGTAATTATTTCAAGATATATTTCCAAGACTGAAAAGCATCTGGAAACTTCTATCTTTCTCCTGTGTTCATTTGGTTTGCCTGCTCATTCTTCCCAGCTTCTCCTCAGTTGACTCTCCAAACCAAGGCTCCTGAACTCAACTTGCCATATCTGTGGGCTTGGCCTTGAAGAGGAACATTAACACTTTTTTAAAGTTCCTCAAATCACAGCCTCCCCAACAATCCACTACTCTTTAATGAAGTGAACACAATTTGTGGATTCCAGGGGATTCAGCAGCCCCAGACCACCTGGCTTACCATTACTATGTTGTTCTTGTGTCACTGTAGCAAGGTCAGCCCCTACTAAGTACAGAGGAGAATTGAGTGACTCTGTTGGCAAATCCTTATCTCCTTATCTTCATATTAGATCAGCTTATGGAACACTGAAGAATATATGCACATTGTATGTCTAAAAATACACATCTGAGTATACATATATATATATTTACAAATTACATATTTTATGTGTGTATATATATTTAAACATAATAAACTTTGTATAATATACTTATAAGATTATACATATACTTATACACACATATATTACTTCGGATATGTGTGAACAGACACAGGCACACAGTCAGAAAAAGAATTATTTTCCCTTGAATAAATATTCTGCCAAACAATTTTAATTATCTAGGCATTAATATGCCCTTTCAAGTGACCTTAAGATTCTGTGTTTCAAACCTTCATTTTGAAGTGTCTCATCACAAAATGGTGGCTGAACTTATTAAAAAAAGGCCCAAATGAATCTATTAGGTTAAATTTTTTATAAAGCTTGTTGGTCTAGAAAACTGTACTGCTTGTAGAAAATATTTATTTCATTTAATAAGCCTAAGTTACATACAATATATAATATTCATATTCATTTAACAAATATTTATATTCAATAAAAAATTACAGAGCTCAGTGCCATTCGAGGTGCAGGAACAAAAGACAAGCCTCAGGCCTCCATAAAGCTTATATTTTAATGATAAATTTTAGTAAAAATTATACACAGATGTATATTATGGTATGAGGTCATAGTAATCACTGATCATAAAGATATAGCAGGTAAGGGAGCAGGAAGGACACAAGGCACTATGTTAAAAAGAGCAACCGGGGTGCCTGGGTGGCTCAGTTGGTTAAGCGACTGCCTTCGGCTCAGGTCATGATCCCGGAGTCCCAGGATTGAGCCCCACATCGGGTTCCCTCCTCAGCAGGAAGCCTGCTTCTTCCTCTCTCACTCCCCCTGCTTGTGTTCCCTCTCTCACTGTGTTTCTCTCTGTCAAATAAATATATAAAATCTTTATTAAAAAAAAAAAAACAATCAACCAAGAGAGTCCCCTGTGGGAAGTGACACCTGAGCAGAGAAGGGACGAAAATAAGAGAGATGCAATTTTTTTGAGCATCTGGTCCACTACCTCTCCACCATCAAGGACGGAGATGGTCTCACAAGTTAGCAAGGTAGCCTGCCACAATGTCATCAATGCTGGAAAAAGATGGGAAATTCCTAGGTCAGAGACAAGGGACTGTATTACTCACAGCACAGCAGACCTCATGACCTCCACCTTGCCCTTGTTTCCCAAGCCCCAGGAAGATGTGAAAGCTGACCCAGGTAAATGTACATACAAAATGGGTCTATGCCACGATGAGGAACCCCAAGCATAGGGAACCACTAATCTTATAAAGGGAGCTGCTAGAAAAACTATCCAATCTCAGCCCCAGAGAGGGACGCTGTCTCCATTACACTGTTCAGAAACAAACCTGCCCCATCTCCTGAAAAGAGATACTACCTCTGCTTCCTAAGGCAGAGGGTTTGGTTTGCTATGCAAGCATCCTTGAAAAGAATCTGGAACAGAAATTGATCTGAGACGTACAGGCATGTCCTGGAGAATGGTCTCCACCTGCAAGGCTTATTCAAACACATACTGCTAGGGCTAAAGCCCCAGTGTTCCTGATTTAGTCTGTTGGAGGCAAGTCCCAGAACGTGTATTTCCAAAAGGTTCCAGGAGATAGTGATACTGCTGATCAGGAATCCAAACTTTGAAAATCACTGCTTAAGTCTATTAACCAGACCGTGATTTGTTGTTTGTTCCCGATTTGCTTCCATTTTGTTCTGCTTTGTAATCAGAAAATCACAATTCTAAATTGTTTCTGCCTCTCAGGATCTTTTATTTCATTAAATCTGGTAAGTAGTGTATCTTTTATTAGAAACAATTCTCGGTGGCACCTGGGTGGCTCAGTTGGTTAAGCGACTACCTTCGGCTCAGGTCATGATCCTGGAGACCCAGGATCGAGTCCCACATCGGGCTCCCTGCTCGGAGGGAAGCCTGCTTCTCCCTCTCTCACTCTCCCTGCTTGTGTTCCCTCTCTAGCTGTATTTCTCTCCATCAAATAAATAAAATCTAAAAAAAGAAAAGAAACAATTCTCACATCTTACAACATGGTTCAGTTTACTGATTTTATATGTCCATTCCAGACATGAAACAAAGAAGACAGTTGAAATAATAGAGAAAAAAGAATCCTGTTTATAAAATTACCTCAATAATCTTATAAACTTAATAGTAACCTTGTGCTGATATAGCAGCCTTAAGTTGATATTAATAACATTCTAGTTTTTAGCTACAAGATACCCTGATGGAAATGCAGATGTCGTCATTGTTTAAAGAGCACTGAGAATTTCCATCTCCTGTCCTTTAACTCTTGGTTACTGCAGCTCTAAAAAGTTTTTGAAGTCAAAATTGACCTTTAAATGACCTAATAATATTAGCTATTTCGGATTACACACAGGTCCATAAAGCTATACCATTAACGCATGTCTTAGGTTTGTATCAAAACTGTCACGAACACTACAGTGTTTTGTTTTTACAGCTTAAAAATGTAACTGTTCTATGAAATTAATTCCATAAGTGCACTGACATGTGGTTTATTCTTATGAGGAAAAAGACCTCACTGCTATTTAGGGCGCCTGGATGGCTCAGTGAGTTAAATCCTCTGCTTTCGGCTCAGGTCATGGTCTCAGGGTCCTGAGATTGAGGGCTCTCTGCTCAGCAGGGAGCCTGCTTCCTCCTCTCTCTCTGCCTGTCTCTCTGCCTACTTGTGATCTCTCTCTCTGTCAAATAAATAAATAAAATCTTTTAAAATTTTTTAAAATATTTTCACATTCACCATTTATTTCAACAAAGAAATTTTGTAGGAACTATCCCATTACTCAAATTTGCCACTAGAAATAGATGGGGAGATTTGCTTTTGATTTCTCTTAATCCTAGGCACGGACTCTATTTAATCTGTAGATGGCGCTTGTGCCCATTTTACTTAGCATGTTAAGGCCCTGTATTAAAAATTGTGAAAACTTTTTTTTTTATTGTTACTAAAATTTTTTTTCCAGTGTTTCAAGATTCATTCCCCATTCCCCACACCCAGTGCTCCACGCTTTAGGTGTCCCCA
>PITA01019900.1:0-36315 GCA_004023965.1 Spilogale gracilis | reverse complement strand
AGCCATCAGCCTGCTTATCTGTCTTTCTACTTTGGCACGTGAAAGCTCCCAGCTCAGCATGCCATGTGTCAAATCTATCATTTCGTATGTCAGCAACCATTATCCCTCTTTTGTCACCAGTTTTGACCAAAGGATGAAAAATTGCTGTCTTACACAGACAAAATTATTGCTGGGGATTAAAAAAAAAAAAAAAAAAAAAGGCACGTCCAGTACAGGGGAGGAGGAGGCCAGGGGGAAAGGCAGGGACGCTATCCTCAGATTAGGGCCGGGCTAAGAGAATATTGATCTGTGTGCTAAAAACTGTTGATCTCTGAGCAGAGGATGATAAATGGTGGCAAACAAACAAACAACAACAAAATTGACTGTCTCCAAGGACATTTGAGCTGCTCTGCGTTTTCCGTTAGTATTTGTTTGGTTTGTGGGTTTCTACCCGAGGGGTTTCAACAAAAATAAGCAAATATTAAACAGAAATGAAGCAGCCACAAAAAACGATACAGAGGAAAAACCTAGGGGAAGAGCACTAGCCCAGAAACCAGGCAAGGTCCACATATTAAGTAGCAGAAACTGGAAACATAGAGAGAGCTCCTTGTCTAAGCTCTTGGGTTATGCTTTTTTTTTTCTTTTTTCTTTTTCTTTCTTTTTTTTTGGATGTTTAGTGCTGGATTGTCAGTAAGAGAGACGTGTTTTTGTCCAAAGTAGGTATCTTTAATTAAGGCAGGTTAGGCACTTAAAAAAAAAAAAAAGAAATCCAAGCACATATAAAGTATGATGCTGACGTTCATAAACCCACAAATGAAAGGAAAT
Source organism: Spilogale gracilis (assembly GCA_004023965.1). NCBI lineage: Eukaryota > Metazoa > Chordata > Mammalia > Carnivora > Mephitidae > Spilogale > Spilogale gracilis. The sequence continues at coordinate 35,511 of PITA01019900.1, read as the reverse complement.
ACAGAGGCTTGCATTCATTAAGCAAATGCAGTATGACAAGGCATAAATTCAAATTGTTTGGGGGTTTGAGGAATTTTTCCCGACTGTACAAACTGAGTTCGAAGGATGGAGAAGGACTAAAAGAGCATAAAATATCAACGAATTGCTCTGCTTTCCTGAAGAATGTGGGATTGGGGCTGAGGGCAGGCACAAGGACCCATATGCCCTAGCTGGAATTATCTCTGCAGGTCTTCATGTAGAATTTGAGGTGAGATTTTTACCTTTGTGATCCTCAGGGTCCACTTGTCTAATATGGGGTCATCCCATAGTATTGGTGTGAGGGTTAAATAAATGGGAACATACTGGCACCAAGTAAACATGAAATAAATACTGTCCTTATCATTACTATCATTATGTTTCTTCATAAAAGAATGGCTTTCCATTAGAAAAAATCCCTTTTCTCCATTCCTTCAGGACATCAACCTCTAGGACTTATCATACTCTGTTCTGGAGTACCTCTTGTCTCTCAAATAAGTAAATCTTTTTAAGAAAATTAAAAACAAAACGAAAACAAAAAAACATGAAGCATGCTCGCTCACCCCCACCGACGGTCTCCCATCCTTCAGTTTACACGAGGAGCCTAACCATGGAGAAGCCTAGCCCAGCCTGCCCCTTCCTCAGTGTCCCCACACAGTATTGGACATTGTTATTGTCTCTCATGTCTCCCTATTCAGTTCTCCAGGGATCCGTTTACTACAGTTCCTCCCGTACTCACAGATGAATCTACTCATTTAATGAATTATATTAGAGCTACTTAACATTTTCTCCATAGTGAGTATCTTACCATAAATCTGGTGAGTAACTGGACAGAAGGGCCACCAACTGAGAGGTATGTCTGCTCTGCTCTGTTTGCAATGAACACCCAGCCCCCAACACAGTGGCCCATCTGAAGAAGATGCTTAAATAATATTTGTTCATCTAGCGAAACAACAGATGAATGAATGAATGAATGACTCCCTCGTACCCCTATGCAAGCCAGAATTCTATTGGAGAACAGATCTAGGAGTCAAGGGATAAGGGTCCTGGCTTTGGTTCTGTGACTTTGAGAAAGTCATTTCTCTTAATTCCGGACTCCTAGAAAACACAAAGATGGCATCACAGGGGAAGACCTCCCCTTTCAAAAGACCTTCTCAGTCTGATTTTTCTTGGACCCAGGGAGCCATTCACAACTTCCTGTCCTGCACAGTTTAAACGCTTGACATAGTTGAAAAGTGTGTTCAGGTGCAATAATAACTAGGACTGACTACTCGAAGGTGGCATTTACATACAAGATTGCAGAGCCTGGTGGAGCACGTGATACATGAATGTCTCTCCTAGGTTATATGATTCAAAAATCATCTGTGGAGTGAATGAAAGAAAGAACTTCGTTACAACTCTGTGAATATATCATTACTTAAATTAGAGTGAAGGAGTTGTCCAAGACAGGCTCTCTCTTAACACTGATTTTAATAGCTCTGTGTGAACTCTCATAGGGAATATATGCAAATTAGCTGTTTCCCTCAGATTAAAACAATGTGCCTCCCTTCTCTTTCACTAGGCAAAAGTTTTGATCAGGTTAAATAAACGACCACAGTTCAAAATTTCAGAAGGAGAAAAAGCTGTTGCTTTTACTTCTTGTTCCCAAAATATAATTTTGGCTATTTGTTTCGCTGAAATAAAACCAAAATTAACAAATTTAATTGCCACCAAATGGTAATCAAAACCATGAAAGCATGTTCAAGCAAGTTGTTCTGTCTCATTCAGTGAGATGTGAGCATCAGTAAAAGACTATTTTATTTTAGATGTTTTCAAGGAAAGAAAAAGGTTTTGTTTATTTGAAACACAGTACAGAGAGTGAAAGTTGTTTCAATACCAAAAATTTAGTGCAGTGTAAAATGAAACCTTCACAGAAATGAATGTCGTATTTTAGTGTATCGCATGCTTATAAATTAATTGCCCCCAAAGAGTAAATGCTAAGATTATCTAATAATGTAATTTTAAGATCACCAGGTTTACAGTTAGGAAGACTCATGTTCCACTCCCAGCGGTGTGATTTTCTGTCTTTGTGTGTTTTCTGGCAAGTATCGTAGTCTCTCCAGCTAATTTACTCATTATAAAACTCACATTCTAACAGGATGGATTGTTTTGAGAATTGAATTAAGTAATACTTATCTGCCTACCTACACTGTCAGAATGCAATAAAGATTTATCTTTATAAGTAGTTAACTGTGTATTTCAGTATTTATCAGAAATTTTATAATGCGATGCAAGCATGCTAAACATCTTGGAGAGCCAAGATTTTTTTTAAGATTTTTTTTTTTACCTGAGAACACATTTTCATCATATTTATTGAAAAATCTTAAAAAAACTGTCTATAATGAGATTTCTTTCTTCATTTAGAAGATATCCAAAGCAATGCAAATGAAAATATAAAACCTCATAAATGCATAAATATGGAACTTGCACAGTTGTTTTGTACTAATAAGAAATGTTTGCTCTTAAACTACTTGAGAATTCGGTGTCTAACACATTGTCAGGATACCATGAGAGCTATTAATAATAACTCCACATACTAAAATTATTAGCTTTAAAGTGAAATTCTAAAACAAAATTGCCTAGCCCCACATGGACCTAAAATGAGTCTTTAGTGTGGGAGGAATAAGAGTTTTTAAATTGGCTGTAGGTTAGAAGCCCATCCTCTGCCATTGACCTAAGGGTCTTCCTTCAAGTTAGCATAAAACCCACTTGGGACGTGCTGATCCCTTTTTTCTTTTCTCTTTCCTCTCTCCCAGCCACCCTTGTTTTGACTCTAGTCCTCTCTCACCCACTCTTTTTTTTCTTTCATTTCTTCCTATGTTCCTCCAACATACTCTTGCCTTATTCCAAAAAGACATTGGGAAATGTGCCGGTGGGAAAGAGATGATAGAATCAAGTTAGAATATTTGGGAAGTTTAATAAAGAGACTGCTTACAAAAGCAAGATTTAGAACAGTGCAAAGCCCTGGACTAGCAGCAGGGCTTCTTCCCCCTAAATCTGGAAAGAAGGTTTATGGGACAACTGGGGGTTCTGAGAGAGAGAAGTCCATGCAGAGAGGACTGCCCCATGGGAACTGAGACCCTCAGCGCATGCACCGGAGACCCCCAGAGCAGAGAAAGAAAGAAGGAACAAAGAGCGAAACTCACTATCAGTGCTTCCTTCTCTCCCCCTACCCGGAAGTGCCCCACTGTCAGGGCCTAGTTCTAGGTCAAAGGCAAGGGCATCTTTATCAGTCCATGCAGACCAGTCTGTCTGGACACAGAGAAGGTGGAAAGAGGCAGAAAGTGAACTTGAAGAGTTAAGTGGAAGTCTTCCAGCCAGTGGCTTTAATCACACACACACACACACACACACACACACACACACACAATCACACTATATAATACACTTTAAGTAATCATGAAAGGGGAGTCAGTACTTCAGTACCGCAGGTCTGGGGGAGGGAAATATATAAGATGACCCTGGGGCAACATAAGAGTCTCAGAAAGCAAGACAGTGCTCAGAAGCACGGTAAGAGCAACCCACAATGAGGAAGGCATGCCCGCAGAACAGAGGTGCCAACCGAAAAAAATACAAAATACCCAACAACAAATGCTGGAACAATCTGAACCACAAAATAAAGTATGACTGGATTACAACCCCAAGTACAAAATAAATATTGAGTCCCTACTGATACTCAAAAAAAAAAAAGTTTGCATGAACAATAAACAAATAAATAAAAGAGGAAAGACAAATTTCCCCTGTAGAAGAACTCCATATAAATTAGTAGATTCTCCACCCTCAGAAAGGAAGAGATTAACTCACCACTCCTTAAGTGGGGACAGTACCTAGTGACTTTCTTCCAAAGAGGACAGTCTGAAAAGGGAGGGGAGGCTGGGAGTAATGTTAGAATGAAGAATATTGAACCCCCAGGCAGGCGCTCAAGTCAATATCGATAGCGGTAAGTCACACGGATGCCATAGGATGTGATGAACATGACACTTTAGCTTTCTGGTCTTCCTCCCCCAAACCTGTAACTTCAGTCTAATCATGAGGAAAACATCAGACAAATCCCAGTTGAAGAACAGTCTACCACGTAACTGACCAGGATCCATCAAAACTGTGAAGGGTGTAAAAAACAAGGGAAGTGAGAATCCATCACAGCTGAGCAGAGCTACACAGCCGAGACAACGAAGTGAAATGTGGGATAGTGGATAAGATCCCGGGACAGAAAAGAACTTAAAGGAAAAATTAAGGAAATGGAAATACAGTGTTAACTGATCTGAATAGTAATGTGTGAATTCAGGCTCATTAAATGTAACAAATGTACCATACGTTGAACCCCCATGTGCCAGGACTGTACCAACAGGGGAACTGGATGTCAAGTACATGGTGACCAAGTGTACTGACCTTGTAGATTTTCTGTACACTTAAAACTGCCCTAAAACATAAAGGTTTTGTTTTTGTTGTTTTTTAAAGGAGTCTGCGAAAATATAGATAGAAAGTAAGGCAGAAAAATCCAAAAGCGAGGCTAATGCCTGTAGTGAGTGCCATAAATAAAGTTGGCAATCTTTGCTGTTAGTTCTGGTCATTCTGTTTTGGAAACTGGAGTCCTTCCATCACTAATCACAGTAATCAAGACTTTGAGTCTGCTGGATTCTTACAAGTGGGAATTTGGAAGCATTAGCTAAGAATTCTACCCTCACAGTCTCATTTTTACCGTGTGTACAGCGCCTTCCCCACCCACACATTAACACTTAACACACACATGCATTCTGAACAGACACACTGAGCTCTACCAAACTCTACAGCATGGAGAAGCAAAGACAAGAGGTCTACCGCCATCAGCCCCAGGATTCTCGCTAAAGTTTTCAACTTTTTTATCTTTTATCTTTCAACTACTTTTTTTTTAATCTCCTTTTTGATCTAAAAATGATAGGACCACATGAACTTCTCTTACTCTTCCTGTCTCTAAAATTCTTTTTCATAAAGTAGCGGGGTAGTTGATTTGAGTGAGGGAAGATGCTCTCTCAAAGCTCCTCCTCGTAATTAAAAAACAAAAATACAAGTCTGTATCTTACTACCACCCCATTTCTCCAGGACTAAAAGAATATCATGGCCCAGTGAAGATGTCTCCATCTGTGGTCTCCTCCGAAATTCCCAGCAGATACATCCTGAAAACACCACTTGTTAGATGTTTGCATTTGTATGTATAGCCAGAAAACTACACAAAAAAAATTGCCTATCATGTGCACAAATTACTTCTACATTGTGCTTCCAGATTCATGGCTTCAGGTTTTCCTAGAGAATAAAAAGGTTAATTTTCAAAGGTAATTTCTTTAGAAACACCATATTGCTTTCACTCCCTCCACCAAATTGGCTTTGAAATTCTTCATGACACTCTACTCACCTTGAATCTAAAAAAAGGAGATAATACATAAATTCCTTCAGGTCTCTGGGCCTCAGCTTACCCTTCCTTTAAAATAAAGAGGTTGGATTAGATAATCTGTCAGAATAATTAAAAGACCGTTTGACCAACCACTTCTTTAAACACTGAACCCCTTGTATAAGACCTCTAGTAATGGATGCTTCCTCATTTTAAAATTCAAAGAGGTAATCATTGATTTAATTATTCTATTTCGTCAGGTAAATGTTTACATGTAGCCTATAAACTGTCTAGTTACATAAAAATGAAGCTATATTTATCATCTCAAAAACTCAACTCAATTTTTTTCAGCATGGGGAATTTTAGCAGAGTGCTGTGGTTTGAATGCTCATGCCCCCCAAATATTCATATGAACCCCCAAAATGATAGTATGAGGAGCTGGGTTTGGGGAAGTGCTCAGGTCTTGAGGGCAAAGCCCCTGTGAGTGGGATTCGTGCCTTATCAAAGAGGGTCCAGAGAGATCCCTAGTCCCTTCTGACATGTGGGGACCCAGTGAGAAGACATTGGCTGGGAGCCAGAAGGAGAGCCCTCACTGGGCAGCTGTGCTGATACCTTGATCTTGGACTTTCCTGCCTCTAGGTCTGTGAGAAATAAATTTCAGTTGTTTATCAGCTACTGAGTCTGGTGTTTTGCTATAGCAGCCCAAATGGGTTAAGACGTGTCACCTCCCACTTTCATTCTTGTAGTACTAAAAACTGTTAACCTTAGTCAGGGCACTGAAGTTAATTGGGCTCATGACAAGGGCAGTGGAACTGGTGGAACCCTTTTAGAATCAGGTAGGAGACATGAAGCATTTTTCCAGAAATGATACATATCTACGTAAATACACATTGGAAAGCGTATGAGCACACATGGACATAAATGCGTCCACTCACACATGTGCACGCGCACGCACACACACACACACACACACACTAAGTTCATAGACACATCTCCCCAAGGTCCACCCATCTCTTTTTCCACAGTATGTATACATGTCAGTTTAAGAAATTCTGATCTAAGGACTGATTCTTGTTGCACCAGGGAGAATGGTAGAATGTGGAGTATTTCCCCCATCTGTTTCCAAGAATCTTAAGAGAGTCAGCCCATGCACAAATTATTCTAGTAAGTTTTTGGAATAGATATAAAAAAAAGTGTGGAAAGAAAAGAGAAATGCAGAACAATGTATATAAAATATATGAAAAACATTAAGTAATTTTTAAATCCCCGAATAAAATAACATTGTGGGGCATGAATGCTTTAAGGTATACAAAGTATACTGAAAGGAGCAACACCAAATTTATGATAGCGTTGCCCTTAATAAGGGAGAAACAACAATGAAAGTAATTAAATTGTTATGTATGACCCTTATTCCTTTACAAGAAGACAGCAGAAACACAATACATTGTTAACAGTTGTTAACCCAGAAGGTTGGCATTTGGAGAGCCTCTATCATTCTTTGTACTTTTTTGAGACGTTTTTTGAATCTCTCAGATGATGCTCAATGCCTCGTGCTGCCACAGCTGTATAGGGCTGTTTCATCTGTGGAGTTGTTATATGAAGTGGGAGTGGTCAGCTGGGTGGACGTTGGAAGGCACATGGAAAGGATAGACCATATGCATGGAAAATAGGTTGCCATGTCTGACTTTTTTGAGGAAGCAAAAGTATTCATCTGTGTTACTACCCCTCTGTTGCTTGCAATCCCCAATACCAACCCAAAACTATCTGCCAGTCCCCTCTGCGGTCTCCCCAGTGTAAGGTAGTGCTATAACGACCCGGATGTAATCAATGTTTAGATACATTGTCTCAAAATAATTGACGACCTACATAAAAATTAGCTCTTTGAAATGACAGCATAGGGTGTATTTTCATGCTTTATAAATTTAATTCTCAATCACATCAAACTTAAAAGTACTGAAATTTTCATTTCTGAATAAAATAAAATTCTGAATAAATTTCAGGTAAAGAACTAATATAAATGATCTGATTCCTCTAATTTCATTAGTGGTATAAATTTTTCTACCTGATATGCCCTTTACCTCAAATAAATTCTGAATAAATACTTTTATGATGAAAGAGTAAATGAATTTAAAATATTGATGATTATTATCTAACATATATTTTTAATCAGCTTTTGTGTTGATTAAGAATTTAAATGTCATATTGCATGAGACCAGTTTTACTTTTTTTTTTTTAAATGTATACTGAGTACCTACCATGTGGCAATTACCAGGTTAGCTACTGGAATAGAATTAGTCAACCTGAAGACATACATAAAGTGATTTTTTTCCATGAGGACATGATTAAAAATAAAACCAGCTTTCTCTTCTAGAGTTAGATCAGATCTGATTTAAAATATGTTGTTTTAAAATGAATTATAAACTGTCAGAATCCATGGTTATGAAAAGGAATTTCCAGATATTTCTAATGACTTGGAATTTGTGTTTAATCTAACAAACCACACTGACTATTGAATTTATGTGTCTGTGAATATAAAGATTTATTGTCCCTGGAGGTAATTATTGACCTCAACATCTTATCAGTCAATATTTACCTCTCAGGCCAGTAAATCTTGATATAACCTCATGAAAGTCAATATCTGTTTAATAGTATACATGGAAATCTGTAATAGTTTGATTACAGGCTTCAATGTCATGCTGGCTGGTGTACCTCCTTACATCTAAGGGACACAAAATCATTTCTTTTTCTTTTCAACATACATAGAACATCTCTGATCGCTATGACTCACTTGTTCTCTACCCCATATCAGGTTGGAAATATTTTTATCTTTGCTCAATTCTCTTTTGCATACAAGTTTGACCTCTTCAATCAAATTGTAAGCCCCTATGAAGCCAAAGACTAATTTAATGCTTTGTGGATTCACTCTTAGCTGTGACATTGCAAACAAAAGTTTCTGTGGATGAACATGTCTTTTAACATGCAGTCCCTGAGGGGTTACGAAAGGAGTCAGCACCCTTCCAGCATGCACATCACAAGGTATCTTCCAGAGCCGGGAAGAAGTCAGTGTTATCACACACCAAGATGGCAGAAATGAGTATTTAATACTGAGAGCGAAGTTCCTCGCGCTGGAAAGTCAGACGATGGAGCCATCTAGGGTGGTAATGGGTTCGGGTGTTGGACTGTGACGTTGGGTGATATATAGCTCGCTGACTTGGCATATCAGCTGCTTAATGCCCAGTAAGTATTTGTTGACCAGGTGCCCAAAGAGGAAAAGGCTGAAATCAGTTCTAGCGTTTCATGGGCAAGTTCTAACATATTAAAAATGCAGTGTGAAGAACCATCAGACTACTTTGAAGGGTCCTTTTTATTGATTAAGCAAAAATGCAGGCCAACATTTAGGTTGCATCAAAGGGGTTACATTTTCCAGGGTTCGGGTATCCTCAGCAGGGTTTCCCACAGCATCTTAGAGTTTTGACAGCTCCACTGGGCTTCTGATGGCCTGAGATGAGAAGCTCTACCAGGTCTCAGAGTCTGGGCTCGATTTCCCTGTTAATAAGTATTTGCCTTGTAAACCGGTCTGTCGTGGGAATAATTAGGAACTCAAATGCATCTTCAACCTCTGGTATCTTGCGTGGCCATCAGCATACAGTCCAGGCCTGCTGGGGCAGCAACATGGGGGAAACTCATGTGGGCGTGATTGGGGGCAGGTGAACTTCCTCTTTGTCCGTTCAGATCCTGATCTTTAGAGCCCCTAGGATCTAGCAGGCCTAATGTCATTACTGAGGAAGGTGCCTGTCCCTTGAACTGTGCACCTTTTATGATGTATGATTAAGAAAGTGACAACTCCTCTCCTGATATGATCAGAGGCCAGGATATAAAAGTAATATGACATGTCAGAACATCATCTCTTGCCCTATAATAACAGCTCAATGGCTGTGGTCGGGAGTAGCATTAACTCCTTTCTCTGGACTAGGTTCCGGAGGTTGAGCATGGAAGGGGGAGATTGGGGTCCAACCTGGCTGTGGACCAGGATCGATTGCGGGAAACACTGGATTTAAACCAGTTTGCATGGAAATGTGCAAGAGGTCAACTCTTTTTTGAGCTCAGCCTTCGTTTTAAAAGTAAGATACCTTTTACCCCTCCACCCATGCTGCAAATCCAAAGGATATCCCTAAGCATCATCCCCCAACCCATCAACAACCCTTACCATTCAAACCTCTAAGATGTCTGAGGCCATGTACGGACATAATCACAGAGGACACTAAGGCATGGTTTGAAATGGCTGCGTGGGTTTACCTTGCAGGCAGGAGATGGTCATTTGTAAGAATAAACTTGGATATATACAGTTTCCCAGAAAGTGTCATAAAGACAGCATCCGTGCCCCTTTTGGAAATACCACTTCCAAATCTTTTCCAGGGGACAGGGAACTTCTATCACCCTAAAAAAGAAAAAAAGAAAGAAAGAAAGAAAGAAAGAAAGAAAGAAAGAAAGAAAGAAAGAAAGAAAGAAAGAAAGGAAGGAAGAAAGAAAGAGAGAGAGAGAAAAGAAAAGAAGGGAAGGGAAAGAATGGAAAGGGAAGGGAAGAGAAGGGAAGGGAGAGGAGGGGAAGGACAGTGGGGGAGGGGAGAGAGGCGGGGAGAAGGAAAGAAGAGGGGAGGGGAGAGAGGAGGGAAGAGGAGAGGAGAGTAAAGGAGAAGAGAGGAGAAGGGAGGAGAGGAGAGGAGAAGAGGAGAGAAAGAAGAGGAGAGAAAGAAGAGAAGAGAGAGAAGAGAAGAGAGAGAAGAGAAGAGAAGAGAAGAGAAGAGAAGAGAAAGAAGAGAAGAGAAGAGAAAAGGAGAGAAGAGAAGAGGAGAGAAGAGAAGAGGAGAAGAGGAGAGAAGAAGAGGAGAGGAGAGAAGAGAAAAACCGCACACAGTTCACTCAACCACCCAGCCAAGGGATAGTGATGTTGATAGGTTGGTGTCTGTCCAGTTTTCGGCACAGGGTACATTCCAGAAACCCCAATTGCTTGAGGAAGTCACAGTGGAGAAAAAATATCATCTGCAACTGTGTTGATCCAAACCATCCCCACACCTCTCTCCAGGGTCACTAAGACACAGATATAAGAAGGGAGAAGTCAAAGATATGTTTAGGCCTTGCATACACTGGTTTAAGACAAGCACTGAATTGGTGTGATTTGTCTGGATTTGGCTGGGTCAGGGTTCAATTCTTCTCTTATTGTGTGAGCATTAAGGGCCATTGTAGCTCATGCAAAATAGTCCAACAGTGTACCATCTGAGCACGCAAGGGTCCATGTCTGACTGAATTATAACTGAATATCCTAATTCTTACCTAGGTCTGAGACATATACTCTAGGGTCACCTAATGTCTCTTCAGTGATTCTGAAGTCTGCCCTGAGGATTCTGATGTTTCCAGAAGGTGATCAGCTAACAACCACCCAGGGGTCATCCCTTCGGGCTGATGTTTTGCAATCCAAATCCCAAAGGATATCTAGTGCAATTTGAGGGTTCCTCTAATTTCTTCTGCCTGATGGTATGTTCTTTAATTCTTTCTTTCATCAATACTAACTGAATAGTAATCACTATGTCTGATATATTAGTCATTTAAAAATATACAAATGCAATTTCCAATTTCAAGAGTTTTACCAAATGGATTCAGTGAAAAAACAAACATGCTTGTGTGACCAGACAAATGGATTTAATGATGAATCAAAGACACAAAAATATGAGATGTTATAAGGTGGGTTTGCTGTAAGTGTCTAATGCATGTTAAGACACCTCAATTTGTTAGGAATATTAATACTCCAAATAACATCACCCCAATCGAAGCTACTCAAAAGTACCCACACCAGGTCTCACCCTGATCTATGCTCCATACCACCTAGCCGGCAAAATATTTTTAGGTAGCAAATCTGGCCACACTAACCACTCTCACCCCACTGCATTTTGGCAACCTTGGAAGAAATCGATTTTGATTGGCAGGGAAGAGCTGGAGATCATTCTAGAAGGGAAAAAGCTTATGAACAAAGGCAAAGAAACCTGTGGAAGTCTGACACTTTTAGGAGAAGATGCAAGATTCACTCTTGAAATAAACAGTTGGAAGGTTGAAAGGTAATTATAGCAATTTGCATTTTCCAAAGATAGGCACAATAGCATTTTCTCTCCCCTGTGCTCTTCTGCTGTGTCCATGTGGCTATCTTATAATGTCCCCATCACGGGGGCAGAACGCTTGTCTTGAGGAACTGCACTTGAAGACTTTGGCATGGCAAGCTTCCTCTTCATCTGGACCTGATCTAGTCAATGAGATCCCAGACCATTAGTTGACATTGTAATGAGATGAGACTTTGGGGGTATTTGTGCATTTTGTATGAGTATGGATGGCCATGGTCAGAGGAAGGAGTGTGGTAGATTTTATTTTCTAAAGGTGGCAGCATCAATGTCCTCCATCCCACAATATATATATAGATACAGATACTGCTACCATCATATAATGTGGCCTGTGTCCCTTCCCATGAGCCTTGAGCAGGACTTTTGGGACTACCATAATCAAGAAAGTACAATAGACCTCTGAGACTACTTCATAAAAGTCCATGCGGCTTCTGTCCAGATTTCTTGAAACATTCTGTCTGCAAAATCTCTATTGCAGCACTCCATCTTGGAACCCAGCTACCTTGATGAAAAAGAGCCCAAACCAAATGGAGAAACCACATGGAAATGCGGTGGTCAACACTCCCAGATGAACTGGGGCACCCATTCATCCTAGTCCAGATACCAGACATGTGGGTGAACAAGCTTCCAGAAGATTCCAGCCACAGGCAGTTGAACCTTCCCAGCTGAGGCTCCAGACATCCAAAGGGCCAGACCTTTGGCATTCCTGTTGTGCAGTCTTAGTTTCTGACCTACAGGTTCTATGAGCATGAGGAAGCAGTGGTGGTTTTATGCCATTAAGCTTAGGGTGGTTTTTATGCAGCGATGAATAGCGGGAACAAAAAACAAATAGTGGAAGCCGTGCATACCAGTCTGTGGCATGTTAATTTCATCGTTCAGGTCAATTATTTTCTTACTCTGGTCCATAAGATGCCTCAGGAGCCTTGAGAGGAACAGGGTCAGAAAGGGAAGACAGACTGTTTGGAGCACACAGCCATCTGCTTCTACCATATATATCTACTTTAGATGCTAGGTTTCCAAGCAAGCTTTTGCTTATAGGCTATCATGTCAAAAATAATAGAATATAGATGGTGGTGCCTATAAATAAATAAATATATAACTACATATACATAAATCTATAAAGTTATATTCCTAAAACAGAAGAGCTCCTCACAGATGCTGTGCTGGTGTAATGGCTCAGTGACCCCTCCAAGTGTGTTGTGTACAGGCATCTGACATTCTCCATTGCAAGGCCTGACTCAGTTACTCATTCTAGTAATCTTAGCTCTCACTGTGATCCAAGCTCATGGTCAGGCCTATGCAAATTTAACAAACTGTACATTTTCTGAGGCGAATTTCTCTCAAACTGACCTGTTATACCCATCGTGTTGCCCAAGTGAGGTTTCTGGACACCCCTGAAACAGAATCACCTGTTCAGGATGAGTTGTCAAGGTCTTCTCCCTACATCTACCCAGGGAATCAGAATCTTCCAGAGGTTGTAACAACTAGCTACTCCCAATATGAGAAATAGACTCTACTTCTTGGTAGGAGTAGTTACAAAGTCATAACATGAAGCTTTGCATATAGGATAGTCTCTAATAGGAGCTGGCAATATAGTGAATCTATGGGGGTAGAGATTGAAAATATGCACTTTTCAATATGCTTACTAGGACATAAGCAAATATTTTATACATAAATGTTTAAGAGCCCTGGAAGGTATGTATGTATGTATAAGTAAATAAATAAATAACAGTGAGATACCACCTCATATTAGTCAGAATGGCTAAAATTAACCAGTCAGGAAGTAACAAGTGTTGGTGATGTGGAGAAAGGGGACCCCTCCTACACTGTTGGTGGGAATGCAAGCAGGTGCAACCACTCTGGAAAACAGTATGGAGGTTCCTCAAAAAGTTGAAAATAGAGCTACCCTATGACACAGGAATTGCACTACTGGGTATTTATCTTGAAGAACAAACATAGTGATCCAAGGAGGCACATGCACCCGAATGTTTATAGCAGCAATGTCCACAATAACCAAACTATGGAAAGAACCTAAGTGTCCATCAACAGATGAATGGATAAAGAAGATACAGTCTATATATACAATGGAATACTACGTAGTCATCAAAAACCCAAAATCCTACCACTTGCAACAACATGGATGGAACTAGAGGGTACTATGCTAAGCAAAATAAGTCAGTCAGAGAAAGACATTTATCATATGATCTCTCTGATATGAGGAATTTGAGAGGCAGGGCCGGGGTTCATGGGGGGCAGGGAAGAAAAAATGAAACAAGATGGGAGCAGGGAGGGAGACAAACCATAAGAGACTCTTAATCTCAGGGAAAAACTGAGTATTGATGGAGTGGAGGGGATGAGAGGGATGGGGTGGCTGGCTGATGGACACTGGGGAGAGTATGTGCTGTGGTGAGTGCTTTGAGATATGTAACACTGATGATTCACAGACCTGTATCCCTGAAGCAAATAATACATTACATGTTAATTAATAATGATAATAAATAGTCAAGGAGGAGGAGCAAGATGGCGGAGGAGTAGAAGACTCCTAGATCAGGTCCCACAAGTTCAGCTAGATGGTTATCAAACCAGTTAGAACAACCTACAGACTCAACAATAGATTGAAAAGAAGAAAAGCAGCAATTCTAGGAATAGAAAAGCAACTACTTTCTGGAAGGTAGGACGTGCAGAGAAGTGAATCTCAGGTGACATTTGGGAAGACAGACCCCAGTGGAAGGGGCCGGCTCCTGGGCAGCAGCAGAGCAGCAGGGCACAAAATCAGAACCTTTAGAAGTCTGCTCCACTGAGGGACATCGCCCCAGAGTCTAAGCGGGGGGTGGAGCTCTCATGGGGACAGTGTGGTCTCAGGACCTGTGGGGTCACAGAAGGACCCGGGGTGCCTGAGCACGTAGAGCTCCCACATATCCGAGTGGGGAAGCCGGCTGCAGAGACAGAGCCGAGGAGGGGGCTCTCAGCTCGGGCTTACCTTAAACCGTGATCAGAGATACAGTAGGGCCACTGCCCTTTGAGTGGGGAGCCCACAAGTGGCAGATCCGGGGAGACCCCCTTCTTCCTCCTCCGGGAGGAGCGGCACAGGAGTGCACTGCAGGAATCTGCTGGGTTTGAAGACTCCATACAGGGCCGAGCGCCAGAGATAGAAATGCTCAGTCACAGGTGAGCATGGATCGTGGCCGTAGACCAGGGAGGCAGGCGTGACTGACTGCTTTCTCTGAGGGCGCACTGAGGAGTGGGGGCCCTGGGCTCTCGGCTCCTCTGGGCCAGAGACTGGAGGCCGCCATCTTCATTCCTGGCATTCAAGGCTGTACGGAAAGCGCTCAGGGAACAAAAGCTCCCAAAAAAAGAACAGGAGCAGATTGCTTAGCCTGGCCCCTGAGGAGGGTGGGGCAGTTCCAGTTTGGGCAAAAACATTTGAAAATCACTGCAAGAGGACCCTCCCCCAGAAATCAGTCAGAATATCCAGCCAAGACCAAGTTCACCAATCAATGAGAACTGAGGAACTCCAGAACTAAGGGAATGCACAAAGTAGAATTCATGGCTTTTTTCCCTTGAATCTTTAGTCTTTCCAAGGTAATTTTTAATTTTTTTTTCTTATTCTATTTTTTATTTTTTCTCTTTCCTATTTTAACATTTTAACTATTTTATTTTATTAATAAAGATAAAACAGATGTGATACACACAAACACACACACACACACACACACACACACACACACACACACCCCCGATGGAATACTATGCAGCCATCAAAAAGAATGAAATCCTGCCATTTGCAATGACATGGATGGAACTGGAGGGTATTATGCTGAGTGAAATAAGCCAATCAGAGAAAGACAATTATCATATGATCTCTCTGATATGAGGAATTTAAGAGGCAAGGCGGGGGGGCTTGGGGAAAGGGAGGGGAAAAAATTAAACAAGATGGGACTGGGAAGGAAGACAAACCATAAGAGACTCTTAATCTCAGTAAAGAAACCGAGGGTTGCTGGGAGGGTAGGAGGGAGGGATAGGGTGGCTGGGTTATGGAAAAAATAAAAATTAATAAAAAAATAAAAATAAATAAAATAATAATAATAATAAATTAATAAATAAACAGGTAAAATAGCAGGGTTCCAGGGACTATGGGGGAAAAGTCAACTCTGTTAAGCACCATCAGCATCACAAGAGCCATTCAAGGTTTCTGTGATGGGTTTCAGGGGTAACTTGTTAGTTTGATGTAGCCTGGATTGGGAAGAAGATACATGGTGAACAAGGACACTAGTTAGGATATTTTAGTAACTCAGGAGTAAGGTCACAAGGCCCTGGAAAATTAAAGTGTTAGGCTGTATTCCTTTTTGGGGTTTCCAGAGGACAATCCATTTCATTGCCTCTCCCCACTTGTGAAGGCAGCCTACATGCCCTGGCTTACATTCCAACCTCCAACTTCAAAACCAGCAGCGGTAACATCTTCAAATGTCTGTTTCTGATCTTCCTGCCTCCCTCCCTTCCTTACTAGGCCCATTGATTGCATTGGCCAACCCAAATATTCTGGGATAACCTTTCCATCTTGAGATCCTTAGCTTAATCTCATCTGAAAAGTGCCTTATGCTACATGCTAATTCTGAAAATTAGGATGTGGATATCTTTGGGGCCATTATTCTGGGTATTCCACCAACCCTTTCTCTTCTGTGGGCCTCCTGAGGAACTGCTGTGTAGAATGACAGGGGTTTGTACATTGTTTTCCATTCTTGATTGGCTGAGGGCTGTCGTGGGGGCATGAAACCTTCAGACACTTACTGACTGTCCTGTCCATGGGCTCATCAAGCTCCTCTGACAAACAAAAAGCCCTTGGGCAGGGAAGAAGAGGGACACAAGTGCTTAGGCAGGATGCTGTCCTCAGGGATGTAAACTCTTGTTCCCATGTTTTGCGTGAGCTCACAAGTGGACCAAGGGCTAATGGTAGCCATGCCTGCTAGAGGCTCTGATTACCTTCAGTCCAAGATCTGTAACATAATATTACCAGGCTCACCTATCCCTGGACTAATTCTTCTGCCCCTTCTCTTTCCATTCCCTTTATTAAAACTATATTTTCTGATCAAGGACCAACAGAAATTCAACCTCATTCACGGAATGTTCTAAGAGTTCATAATCTCTTCTTCCCTTTTATGGGATTTTTCACTTCACAGTCCCTGAGATCTGACACCACCTGGCTTTATTCTGTAATAATTCCTAGTATTTTTTTGAAGATTTTTTTTTATTGTTACTTAAATTTTTTTCCCAGTGTTCCAAGATTCATTCCCCATTCCCCACACCCAGTGCTCCGCACAATAGGTGCCCTCAGTACCCAACCACCAGGCTCTCCCATCCCTCCACCCCCCTCCTTCCAAGTCCCTCAGTTTGTTTCTGTGTCCAAAGTCTCTGTTGTTTCATTTCTCTCCCTGGATTACCCTAGTTCCCCTTTACTTTCCTTCTCCCACTGTCCTCCAAGTTACCCCTCATGCACCACAAGTAAGTGAAACCATGTGATACTTGACTTTCTCTACTTGGCTTATTTCACTCAGCATAGTATTTTAACACCACTTCTGGTCTCCAACTAGACAGCTAACTCCTTGAAATCAAGAGCTGTATTTTTTTAAGTCATGTCTTTATTTCCAGCCAAAGGAATGGTGCTCAGTCCATGGTTGGTGAATGGTTACATAGAAAGCTAAGGGCTATGTTGGCTCAGGAGAGCATGAGTTTGTCCAATCAGTTATCAATGATTTTCTTTAACATTACCTGGGTATTTGTGGTTGGTTGGGGAATGATGGAAGAGGTTTCCCTTGGGATCTTCCTTTGCATTTTCCTCTCCATGGTTTTTTGTTTGTTTGTTTTTTATTTTTGGGGTTTGTTTTTTTATGTATACCTAAACCTCAGATTTTTACAGAAATGAGAAAAACAGTCATGGGTTGGTAAACCAAAGATCACACATGATTTGAGCACTGAGCATTAATTGAGCCTTAAAACCTGCCCAAAAGGTAACCACAAGAGAAAGAATCATCACCTTCACTGAATCACTCAGAACCCCTCTCACTCCGGAACACCATAACCTCAGCTGGGCTTTTGATCCTTTAAGCTCTGGCCCACACCACATCAGTGAGACTACCAGTGAAGTGGTGGGGAACCAGACGATGAGAGGCAAAGGAGGTAGGAGACCACAGCAGTGACTTCTTAGCCTGTAATTATTTTTAAGAGGTGGAATAAACCCTTCATTTTTAAGAAGCCAATGAATGAGATAGCAAAGTGGTAGGCTTCAGGAAATGCATCCCCCTTATTTTAAACTATGGATGGCACAATCTTGATATCAGCAAGTTGGTTGTTTGACTTAGAAAGACATTATTATACACATTTCACAACTCATTATCTACTTATTTTAAAAACTGCACACTCTTGGTTTTATTGTCCATGGGAATTGCAGAGCGGTTACCTGGAGCTTCCTCATGTAAATCTCATGCCTATTGGTCTCTGTCTAATGAGTTTCCCAGGGCTCAAGTGAGTTTAAATGAGATACGTGTATGATATCCAGAAGGTGAGGCTTATCATTTTATTTTTGTATCATTTGTTCTCTTGTGCTTCCTGTCAACTGTATGCTAGAATGAAAGACTATTTCAGGCAACAAGAAAAACTGACAGGATGAGCTGATTTAAGCCCAGTCTAAAGATGGGGTGACTTTTCACAGTCATTTCCATGGATTGTCTCCTCTACTTCACTTCTCTTCCCATGTCAGGTTCTCAGGTAAATGGCAGATGTTCATGTACACACTCATGAACCTATTTTTATTCAAGAAGGAGTTATCAATATCTCCCTTATCATTTTTATATCACTGTCACTACATACAAATACATGAAAAAATGATATTGGCTATATACTGGATTGTGAAATGAGCAATGATATAATGAATAAGGAATATAATTCTTAAATTACACTGTATGATGTTCAATATGAGTTTTTTTCCAGTATCTAACACACTTGTCTAACTCTCTTAGGTCAGACTTGAGTCATAACTTACATGCAACTGGACAGCATTGTTCGTATATTGGAATTGTAGTAGGTAACAATCATTTGAATTGAAAGTGACCTTTATGCTAGTTAGAGAGATGAATTCACTGTTGGGTTAAAACATCTGCTTTCATTTATCCTACAAATCCATTATTTTATCTGCTTTTCCTCTCACACTGCCAGTATATGTTTAAAGAATTATATCTATGTTTTTTTATTTATAATGCTCAGTACTTATATTATTTTAGATATCTGGCAGAAAATACAAACTCTTTGTATGATTATAAGAATAAAAGATTTTAAAATTAAAATCAATGCATCTGCCATTGTTCTCCCAATCAACTGGAATGGACACTTTAGTGTTAGCTTCGACTCCCCTCCCTCTCTCATGTCATATATTCAGTCAAGGCTTCTAAAGGTTAATATCAGGCAGGGTCAGAGAGCAAAGCCACAGTCAAACTACTGATCTCATCATTCCAGCCTTAACATTACTTCCATTCAACTGTATGTGGATAAATTAAGCCATACTTAAAGTATTACTGGAAGGAGCAGTTGGGGGTGAACATTGACACTGAACTACAGAATACAAGTGAACATAATTTTAAGTTTCAGTCCTGTCCGTGTGCATCTGTGGTTTACTTTTCAACATATCCTTTCACTTATAAAGTAAATTTATTCTTCAAAAATTTATTATTCAAAATTTCAGATGGTTCCTCCCAGTTCCACGGCCCCCCCCACACTCAATATCATCCTCATTCAGTCCCCGCGATGCCCCAGACACCACCCTTCTTTGCAAACTGATGTCCACAAACTCTGCCTCTTTTTTTAAATAATTTATTTTATTTTTTCAGTGTTCCAGGGTTCATTGTTTATGCCCCACACCCAGTGCTCCATGTAATACGTGCTGTCCTTAATACCCACCACCAGGCTCACCTATCTCCCTGCCCCGCTCCCTTCCAAAACCCTTTTTGTTTCTCAGAGTCCAAAGTCTCTCATGCTTCCTCTCCCTCCCTGGTTTACCCCAGTTCACATTCCCTTTCCTTCTCTTAATGTCCTCCCTGTTACTCCTTATGCTGCACAAGTAAGTGAAACCATCTAATTGACTTTCTCTGCTTGGCTTATTTCACTCAGCATAATCTCCTCCAGGCCTGTCCATGTTGATACAAAAGTTGGATATTCATCCTTTCTGATGGAGGCGTAGTATTCCATTGTATATATGGACCATATCTTCTTTATCCATTTGTCTGTTGAAGAGCATCTTGGCTCTTTCCACAGTTTGGCGATTGTGGCCATTGTTGCTATGAACATTGGGGTACATATGGCCCTTCTTTTCACTACATCTGTGTCCTTGGGGTAAACACCCAGTACTGCAATTGCAGGGTCACAGGGTAGCTTTATTTTTAATTTTTTGAGGAATCATCACACTGTTTTCCAAAATGGCTGCACCAGCTTGCATTCCCACCAACAGTGCAGGAGGGCTCCCCTTTCTTCACATCTCTCCAACACTTGTTGTTTCCTGTCTTGTTAATTTTGGCCATTCCAACTGCCATTAAAACCCTGCCTTTATTTGCACTGATCCTTAGTTCAGAATATCACAAAGCTCCATGTTCTCAGAAAATGGAGGTCTCCTGAGCCTGAAAATCAAGTCTTCAGAACCTAGCCTCAGCTGAACTCCCCTCTGGAACAAGTTCACTCCTCCCACAAAACTGGCTGACAGCCTGGGCTCTGTATATCGTTGACCTTTACTAACCTTAATGCCTTCCTTTGTGACATCCACCTTCACCACCAAAGCATACCTGTCCTGAATCTACAACCTTCTAGAAACTTATCTCTGATCAACCCACTCTACAGTGACCACTCTCACTTCTTTATCCTTAAAGCCATTTCTTTCCCAAACATTGACTAAGTATGCACTGTCCTGTCCTGTATAGGCCCTTTTTAAGGTGTGTTAGTAAAACCTCTTCAATTAAAGCTTAGGCCTGAAAGTGAGATTTTTGTTTGGTGTTTGTTTGTTTTTGTTTCTTTGTTTGTTTCTTTGTTTGTTTATTTGTTTGTTTGTTTGTTTGTTTGTTTTGGGAGTCACCAGTGTGTCTGGCACAGAATCTTATTCATGTTGGAGCCTATTAGAGGCATGGCTCAGTGAATTGATAGAGTACAAAATTAAGCAAAATCATTTAGGATATTTTCTTCAAATAGATCCTGGTGTGTAATTTTTTTTTAATTCTTAATTAGTCTCAATAATTCACTCTATGTTCCAATAAAACCTAGGAGATGTTCAAAAAAAAAAAAAAAAAAAAACAAGTTCTGTAATTTGACATGCCATTGAATAAGCCGGGCTCTTTGCTGATCTCATTATTTGCAAATGAAATGTTTACCCCTGCCCTGGTGAATGTCTGAACCACTGGAAAACTGCAACACTGAAAATCAAGATCTTTGTTGTGAAGGACAATGGTGCAGTGGTTAAGGCACGTTGCCTCATGGAGAATGTCCCTTCAAACTTGAAAGTAAGACCTACAATTATGGGTGGCAGGGTACTTAAGAAGAGAGGACTCTGCCATTCTGTTTAGATGAAAATTCCTTTGGTAGTAGCAGATTTTCATCCCAGTCCCAAAATTCCACAGTATTCTATTTGGTTCTTAAACAGCCATTGAGCATGTGTTGACTGAGGGAATTGTGTGTTGACTGAAGGAATTGTTGTAGCACAGCCTCTGAGAGTCGACTGATAATATAAGCCCATGGTAACAATATAGTTCAAATGACCTTTTTACTAAATGATCTGCTAACTGGACATGAGAATTAAGTATCAATGAAAGGTTTATGTAAGCTCTTTGACTTCTTGTTCATACAAGATGGAACAGACTCATTTTTTCTGGGTTTTCCCTTTCAAAGTGCAACTATAATCTCTAGAAATGGCTTAAGAGATAGCCAAAGGAAAACTCTCAAAAGTGCAAAGACAAAGGAGAACATGTCAGGGACCACAGGACTAGAGGAACATCATGGCAGCAGGGCATCTTAGGGCCACCACCAATAGCAGAAGTGAAAATAAGCCTGGCATAGCCTAAGCTCCAACCTAGTATCAAAAGGCAGTCTTGGTAGGATCATTCCTCCAGAGGACTGAACTGGAGTCCCATCAACAACATGAGATGAGCTGAGCAGCACAGGCAAAGGGGAATGACAGAAGATCCTGCTTAAAATCAGTAGCCAGGGAAGTGTTGTCCTCCCCCATCCCTGGCCTGAAACTCTTCTCCTCTGCTGAAAGACACCTAGAAGTTTGGAGGTTCCAGCCAAGAGATAAAGAATGGCTGAGCTAAAGAGTAAGAGGGAAATCCCACCACAACAAATGGTCCAGAAGTTTAATTATCTCAAAAGAAATAAATCTATATGTAGAACTGAATGAAAATGGAAATGTGACATATCAACATATGTGGGATGCAGCTACAACTGTACTGATAGGGAAATTCTTACTGTAGAAAAGAGGAAAGTTTTCAATCATCTAAGCTCCTATCTCAGGAAAATAGAAGACCAAAGTGAACCGAAAGCAAGTAGAAAGAAGAGCATAAAAAAGATAAGGGCAGAAATCTATGAAATTGAAAAACAGAAAAACAGTAAAGATTACCAATGAAACAGATATTCAGTTCTTTGGGGGAAAAAATTGAGTTGATAAAACTGATAAAGATTTAAAAAAGACAAAAATCACTAATCAAAAATTAGTAATATTAGGAATTAAATGAGAACTAGCACTATAGATCTTGCAGATGTTAAAGGAATCATAAAAGAATATGAATAACTTTATGTTTACAAAATTGATAACCCGAGGAAATAGACCAATTCCTCAAAAAACACAGAGTCAAAACTCAACAAGAGTGAATAAAGTAATCTGAATAGTTACATAACTATGAAGGAAATTGAATTTATAATTTAAAATCTCCCAGAAAGCAATCTCTAGGCCCATTGATTTCACTGGAAAATTCTATGAAACATTTAAAGAACAATTATATAATTTTACAAAATTTTCCCCAAAACCAGAGAGAGCATTTTCCACCTCATTTTATGAGGTCAGTATTATTTTGATACCCAAACTAGAAAGGCCAACAACAACAACAACAAAAAACAAACACAAACAATAAAAAAACTACAATGCATTCATAGACTTAAACAAAAAATATCAACAAAATATTAGCAAGTCAAACACAACATGGTCAAAAACCAATTTTACACCCTGATTTAGTAAGACTTACTCCAGGTATGTAAGATTAGCTCAACATTTAAAATCAATCCATATAATTTACTGTATCAACAGGCTCAAAAAAGAAACAGCATATGATCATATCAAGTGATGCAGAAAAAGCATATGACAAAATCTAACACCCATCCAAATAAAAACTCTCATAGAATTAAGAATGCTACAGGGAATACCTCAACCCAATAAACAACAGCTACAAAAAATCTACAGGTAACAACATACATAATAGTAAATGTTATCCCCTTAAAACCAGAAACAGACAAGAAATGCCATTTCTCATCACTCATTCAACAAGAATTGCAAATTCTAGCCACCTTAATAAAGCAAGAAAAATAAATGAAAGTAATATGATTGTAGAGTAAGAAATAATACTGTCCTTATTTGCAGATGACATGATGATTTCCTTTAGAAATCCAAGGACTCTATAAAAATCTCTTTGAACTCATAAGTTTGATGAAGTCATAAGCTACAAGTTCAACACACAAAAATAATTACATTTTCTATATAGTATCAATGAGTATGCCAAAACCAAAATTTAAAACAGTACAATTTACAATCACACCAGAAGAAATTAAATGCATAGGTGTAAACTTCCTAAGACATGTGCATGGTCTGTATACTGAAAATTATGAAGTCCTGATGAAAGTGATCAAATAAGACTTAAATGAATGAAAGATAGATTGGATTCATGGATTGGAAAACTGACAGTAAACATGGCAAGAATGTTTATTCTCCCCAAATTGATTTATGGGTTTAATGCAATTTCTAACAAAACTCCAACAATTTTCTTCTGTTGACATAGATAATCATATTCTAAAGTTTATATGGAAGGTGCAAATTCTAGAAAAGCTAAGTCCATCTCAAAAAAAGAAGAAGAAAGTCATTATACACTCTATTAAGGCTAACTATATAGCTACAGAAATCAAGACTGTGTGGTATTGATAGAAAAAAAAATGCATGGATTAGTGCAACAGAGCAGAGAACCTAGAAAAAAGACTCTCACAAATATGTCTAATACCAAAAGAATAAACATGATGTAATATGAAAGGAACTCCATTATTTACCCCCTGAACTTATATTTTGCTCTCTGATCTACCAGAATTGTGCCATCCAGAATGGAACTGAGCTGCAAAAGTAATTCAATGGCTAGAGAATAGTCTTTTCAACAAATGATGCTGAAGTAATTAGACATTAGACATCCACACACAACTTATACTCTACACAAATTTGATTCAACCTGGATCACAGCCAAAAATGTAAAACAATACTATAAAAGTTTAGGGAAAAAATATATCAGAAAATTTGGGGGCTGTAAGGCTGGGCAAAGAGTTCTTAGACTTGACACCAACAATATGATTTTTAAAATGATCAATTGGACCTTATTAAAATTAGAAATGTTTGTAAAGGACCCTATAAAGAAGATGAAAAGACAAGTTACTGGAAAAAAGTACTTGCAAACCATGTATCTGGTAAGAGACTAGTACCTAGAACCCACAAAGAACTCTTACAATGCAAACCATGTATCTGACAAGGGACTAGTATCTAAAGTATATTTAGAAGGTTTTACAATGCAATAATAAAAATATCCAATTAGGAAATAGACAATGGGTATGAACAGATATTTCACCAAAAAAGGATGTATAGATGGCAAATAAACACATACAAATAGGTTCGACCTCATTATCCATTAGCAAAATGCAAATCAAAACTAAAATGAAATATCACTGTATACCTATCAAAATAACTAAAATACAAACTAGTGACACATCAAGTACTGACATGGTCACAGAGAAAGTAGACAACTCACAATGCTGGTAGAAATAGAAAATAGTGAAGCCACTCTGGCAAGTAGTTTCATAGTTTCTTATAAAACTAAACAGTTAAATTACCATAAACCCAACAATTATATATTTGGACATTTATTCCAGAAAAAATGAACATTGATGGTCACACAAAACCTGTATACAAATATTCATATCAGGTATATTTACAGTTCATCTAAAAGATGAATGAATCAACAACTGTGGTACAACCATAAAAAGGGATACTATTCAGCAAGAAACTAGAGATATGTCTTAGTCTGTTTAGGTTGTATAACAGACTATTACAGACTGAGTAGCATATAAATGACAAAAATTTATTTCTCACAGTTCTGAAGGCTTCAAGTTCAAGGGTGCTAGGAAGCTCAAGTGAAGGCTTTCTTTTGAATCACAAACTTCTCGTGTTCTCATATGATAGGGCTCTGGAGCTCTGTGGAGCTTCTTTTAGGACAACACTAATCCCATTCACGAGAGCTCTGCCCTTATGACCTAATCACCTCCCAAAAGCCCCACATCTTAATACCATCACTTTCGGCAGCTAGGATTCAAAGTATGAATTTGGGACAGAGGACATTCATGCCATAGCAAACTATTGATACATTCAACTGCTTGGATGACTCTTCAGGATATTCTACCGAATAAAAAAGATAATTCCAAAAGCAACATACTACGATCCTATTTATATAACATCCCTGAAATGACAAAACTATGATGAAGATGAACAGATTAATGATTTCTAGGGTGAGAGTCAGGGGTATGGTGAGGAGAGTTGGTGTGTTTATACAAGAATAACACAGGATCCTTGTCATGACAGAATTCTGCAGTATCTTGACTATCAAGATCAATACTCTATTTGTGATATTATAGCATACTTTTGCAAGATGTTAGCCTTCAGGGAAACTGGGTAATTGTTACCTGGATCTTTCTATAATATTTCCTACAAGTGCCTGTGGATATATGATTATATCAAAATAAATAGTTTAATTCAAATTTTTAAAAGGACATAATTAAATGTTTAAGAAGGCATTGTGGCCATCACTGGAAACACAATCTAGGGCACTGTCCAGTGAGAACTTCAGGATTCCTCCTGGCAAGCCAGAGATTTCTGTGCATTCACTGGAGCAACACCACTTGGAAGAAAATGATTGTATTGGTGAGAAACCCACTAGTGAAATGAGGACACTAAGTCCTGCTGCCTACTCTGGTGTTCCCTATACTCCAAATTGGACCACTGCTTATTTCTCCAGGAAATGCTGAGTTCTTCTTTGACTATTTGCTCCTACCCAAAAGTAGCAGAGGGAAAGAAATCTAGACAGATGACTCTTCTCTTGGGCCCTCTGGATTCAGCAACTCCTGAAACTGGTTCAACGTGAGAGCGATAGAAAAAAGAAGGTTCTAGGAAGGCCACTTAGGCACATCGAGCATTTCCTCTCTCGTCTTGACAATCCTATCTCTTCCAACAAAAGAATGAGGGATTGGAATAGGGTATAAGAGAGGTCACCTCTGTGTCAGCCATTCAGAGAAATAAGTGAGAAGTCCTATAAAGGAAACTCACTGTGTGTCCCTAATCACACTGTTTTCTGATTCCCTGCAACCATTCCATCTTTACTGGCTGGAACATTGTAGGCTCATAGCAAATGCTAGTTCTTCCACATTAATTCCCCAACCCCAGATTTCATAACTTTGACAGGAAGAGAAATCTATTTTACTACAGTTTTACGTTTCCATTTGTCAGGATCCTTAGAATTTATCTCAAATGCTTTTTAACTTTCTCTAGTTGGCATGCCGGGGAAGGACCATCCTATATTTACACGAGAAAGTGGGATTAATGGACATAAAACACAGGTGTTACTATTTAAGAAATTATAAGAGGCAGCAGGATTTATCCTTAATAGAAGTCCCCCAGCAAAATCGTGTCTTACATGTTTGTAAACATAGTGACTAATCCTTGAACTGTAACTTCACAAGCCTAAATTGATTAGGACGCTTTGGCTCTCCTATCAATGACCAACCAGAACTGGTTTGTGAGCTTCACAGGCCGACTCTATTCTATGAATCTCATCACTAAAGTCATCCGAGGACCTCTTAAAATATACAGGCTCTCAGCCTCCACCAAAGAGGGTTCTGACTTCGTCTGGGATAGGTCTCATGTCTCAGGGTGGTGAAATCATCTCCAGAAGTCTCTACTGTGTATCCAGGGTTGGGAATCAGTGCTCTGTAGTGAAGAATCATCTTCCTAGAACAGAACTGTGGTACTTGCTTGCATGGTACACACAATGACTTCTCAGCACCCCTCTAGTTCCTAGTCTGGAAGATACGACACGTGTCTTTCTGGGGATTTTTGGAAGTGCACATGCCTTATGCTGGAACTACTGAATCCAAATCAGAGGGCATTGTTTAAGATCCCCACAGTTAGTGTCCACCTAGCTAAGAACTAGTGATAGTAGACTGTAAAGTCTAAACTACTTTAATATATCTTTCAAGACCTCCCCAGAAACTGACCCCAGTCTCCCACAATCACTGTCTTGGATGCAGGCCAATTTTGTGCCTCAGGAAACCAGTTGCATTTGTCTAAACCAAAGTCCTGACTACCCTGGATTCCCACAGCAGTTCACCCTCCTTATTTCCCTCTGTCAGGCCACTCCTCTTCTGTCTCATCTGCAACCTCCTATCCCTCAAAAGGGAATTAAATAAATACTTAAGTCTCTTGTAGTTTGCAATCCAATGTGTAATTTGACTGAATTAATTTTTTAAAATGCCATTATTTTCACAACTTTATACTTTGGTATGTGCTCTACTCTCTCTGAGACTACCTTTTTCTTGCCACCCTTTCCAACTTTTTAAAAATTCCTCTTTATCAAGTCAAATATCATATGGTTTCACTTACTTGTGGAGCATAAGGAGTAACATGGAGGACAGTGGGAGAAGGAAAGGAAATGTGAACTGGGGTAAATCAGAGAGGGAGAGGAAGCATGAGAGACTGTGGACTCTGAGAAACAAACTGAGGGTCTTGGAGGGTAGAGGGTAGGGGGATGGGAGAGCCTGGTGGTGGGTACTGAGGGCACGTATTGCATGGAGCACTGGGTATGGGGCATAAACAATGAATCTTGGAACATTGAAAAAATAAAATAAATTATTAAAAAATAAATTCCTGTTTATCATTAAAAATTCAATTCATTTTTCTACTTCTCTGAAGTCAGTAGCAAAGTTGGGCCTATTTATGGCATAAATTCTATTGAAGGGTCTTTTATAAATGATCCCTTATTTCCCTGTCTCCACCCAGTAAACAGTGAAATCCACAGGGACAGAAGGAAAGAAAGAGTCTTATTGAACATTGTGACTGATGGAATTAGTATTATCAAGTGACTGAATTTAACAAATATTATCGTGGGCCCAAAATGCATAAGAATCCACACTACTTAGATGAGTCCAATTGTACTGTCTAACTTGTTTTGCTATTGCAATATATATGTGATCTTATCATTTCTCATGTTTTAAGGAGAAACAACATTTATTCACAAATTTCTTCTCAGTGGTGTAGAAGAGTTAACT
Organism: Spilogale gracilis; assembly: GCA_004023965.1. Classification (NCBI taxonomy): domain Eukaryota; kingdom Metazoa; phylum Chordata; class Mammalia; order Carnivora; family Mephitidae; genus Spilogale; species Spilogale gracilis. The sequence goes on along the minus strand of PITA01019900.1, from coordinate 7,284 downwards.
AGAAGAATGGTTACAGAGTTTGTTTAAATCCTCAGAAATCACTTTCAAGGAAGGCAAAGCTGCAAATTGATAGGAGATGCCAAACAGGATTAATCCAGTTGGGGGAAAAATGAAATATTTACTATCAGAATAACCCAGATTTGTTGAAAGTAGAAGTCTGGAACTTTGTTGTCTGGGGCTTAACCATTTTGAAAAATTTCTGATTATTCTTTTGGCTTTGTCTAGTTAACATTGAAAATTCAACTGTCATTAGATTATCAGGGAAGTATAAGAATCACAGGTTTGACTTTGCCCTTAAATTTTAAAACCCAAAGGTGGAAGTCCTCATATGTATGACTCTAAGTAATGAAGAACCTCACAGCAGGACTCCAGGTTTAAAGACAAAAGGAAATGGACTCTGACATTTAGGGAAATAAAAGTTGTAACAAGCATTAATAATGACAAAAACACTCGAGATAATATCTGAAAATCCTGGGAAGTCACACTGAAAATGTTCTCCTTCGCCAAATAACACGAGATTGTAAGCACTCCTATGGAATAACAACTATGATACCACCACCAACAACAGCTAACAAAGCAGGAAGAAAGAAGGGTATACAAGTTTCTCAGATTCAAAAATCAGAGATCAGAGACTGTATACCAAACAAAAGCAAGTTTAAAGGATCTAGATATACCCCAGTTTTATAAACCAATTGTAGTGAAGAAAGAAGGGGCGTATTTCTTTTTCATCCAGCAGCTGTTTAGTTAATTGACTAATTGCATTGTCCTGTGCTAGGAGCTAGAAGTGTTTCAGACAAATAGACACCATTCTTGCCTGCGAGGAGCATGAAGCATTGACAACAGGCAAGATGCCTGAGTATAAACAAAATGATATGGGCAGTCAGAGAGACTGCAGCTTTTCAGACAAAGTCTTGTTAAGGTCAGTATGATTTGGACGATGGAATGTGAGTGGGGAGAGGGAGGTTAAGTTAAAGGAATGCAAGAAGACTAAGTATAGAAGTGTCTTTTGGGAATGGCTGCCATATTGGGTTCATTTTGGATAGTGGTTAAAGATGAACCTGGAGAAGAGGGTCAAATCTTCAAAGACAGCCATGTTCCTCATAGATTTTTTTAATAATGGTCTCTTGGGGAGACTGGGTTCTGGTCAGGAGAATGACGGAATCAGATGTATTCGGGGAGGGGTGGGTAATTAATCTGACAAATGTGTATAGAACAGATCGGAACAGTCAGAAGTTGGCCACTAATCAGAGCAGAAAGAAAGCTGTTGTAATGGTGCACAAGTTACCTAATTGAGACTTAGATTAATGATGGCGATGTGAGTCAGATGGCCAGAGTGATGCCTCCCAGGTTGATCAAGAGGGAAGGAGGAGTTAAAGAGATAAACTCTGAGCATATGTAATCTGAGGGAAGAGGGGCGTTGGTGTGAGCTGTATGAGAGAATTTCTAGGGAACCGCAGAATGGAGGGAAGATGTTTAGTTTTTACCATAAACATGTTGGTGGAAGTTGGTCTCTTGCCACTAAGAGGTAAAGAAGCCAGTTAAAAGTCAGTGATGGGAGGAAAGAAGGTAAGGAATCAAGGGAATAATCCTACAGGAGGCAGGAAAAAATAAAATAAAAATTCAGGTGGTGCACACAGACTTGGAGAAATGTAGAATGCTTCCTCCTCCAAGACAAGAGAGAGGGAGGAGAGAATGCACAAAGATGGACCTCAGGCTGTGAGACGATTGAAATGTAATGAAACAATTGAGCTCAGCTAATTTAAGGTAATCGCTATAGATTTGCAGGATTTTTAAAAAAGAGACCCAAAGAAATAGACTTTCTAATTTAGGGGGGAAAAAGAAAAGAAAGGAAAGGAAAAGAAAAGAAAAGAAAAAGAAAAAGGAAATGGTGTCCCCATCTCACAAAGTACCCTTTGTCCAATGTTGCAGATGTTAAAAATATATGATACCATGAATGTCAGTATAGGACTGAGTACGGTGAATGAGCAGTTCAGTCTCACTGTACTTCAAGATCTCTAACAGACATATATGAAGACCTAGGATGAGCATACTCCCAGTCATTAAAGTGAGCTCACTGTAATTTTGAGAACAAAAAAATAACAAAGGTAGAAGAAAAGATGTGTGTCACTATTCTTTTCCATCTTCAACCTCCCCTAGCTTCATAGTTTCAAATCCAAAGACACTAAACTTGTTAATAGTGACAACAATAAATAAATGACTGAGAGAATCTGCAAATCAGAAATGCTCAGAGGTCATCTACTCTGCTCATTGCTGAAATGCATTCATAATATTGCTAACAAATAATGGTCCAACTTCTGTCTGAATGATTTAGAGTCCAGTAAGCTCACTGTACTTTGGCAAACAACATTCTAGTTGGAAGTAGAAGTCTCCTTTCTCCACTTACATGGAATCTTCAGCCACCTCTAGAGTAAGATGGAAAAATACCTCTGCAGGTATTTGAAGAGAGAGTTGTTCTCCATCGCTAAGTGTCCTAATCTCCATGCTAAATGTCTCTTCACCTATTCCTGTTAGTGAGAGAAACTTCACCAACTCAGCATGTTTCCCGAAGACTCAAATTAGTCTTTCAACACAGAGGAGGGGTCCACCATTAGGATGAATGCAGGGTCCAGGGATCTGACTCCCCACCTTGCTCCTGTCCCTATGTCTACTACAACATCAGCCTTCAGATCTAATTGACTTATCTAGTACAAACAGACTGTTCAAATATTCCAAGGATTCCCTTGTGTGTTCTACCTTCTTTTTCAGTTAAATTGGGGGCTTGCAATTCATTCTGGCAAAAGAATTCCGAACCAAAGTGAAGCTTGTCATTTCCTGGCGGAGGTCATGAAAAGCCACCATTGTCCCCTCATCTCTCTCTTCCTCTCCAGTGGCTACCTTGGAGGTCTCATGTTCGAAATGGCCAGGGGCCACCTGACTCACTTGAGCAACCAATTATTTTACCATTAAGCTACCGATATTTGAGGGGACGACTTATTTATCTATTTTTAAAATATTTGGGTTTTTTATGCATTGCCCAGCCTATCTTGATTGTGATCAACAAATATCCATACCATTTTTCACATGAACTTGTTTTAAGCTGATCCTCCTCCTTTTCCTGTTTTAATTTGATTAACATCTTATCCTAGTCTTTGGGACTTTGTTTTCTCTGTAAGGGTTCCCATGTCATTACATGACATATCTATAGATCCGCGTCCTCGAGCTTCCTTTCCTCACTGTGTTACACTCCATCTAATGCATCAACAAGCTCTCCAGACTCCATCTCTGCTCTAGCCACATCTATTTTCTAAATCACGATCCTTACACACACTGCTTACTAACTGACCCCTCTTGTTTCCAGGCTCACTGTTTCCTAAACAATCCTTTCAGAGAAAACAGAACTATTTTTCAGAAGCACAAATCAACAAATCCTGCTTAAAACTCATCCCTGGTCTCTGTAAGAGTTTGATAGAAAAAGGTGGAAAGAAAATAAAGTTTACTTGCAAAATTAACAAGAAGCATCTCATCTGTCTCTCTAACCTTAAAGACAGGAGCTGCCATCTTAATGGGAAAGTTGTGCTGTAGAATTCACCCTAGCCAGAATAGTGGTTCATGGGCTGCCCTCAGAAGATATGGACCCATTACTCAGAGAAAACCTCACCGAATAGGTGGGAACAGAAGAGCTGTGGTCATCTGCGGTAGGCACAGATGTGCCGAGACACCTGCTGTAGACAGGAAGCTGGCAACAGTAATCCGAACAGGAAAAACTAAGGACACTGACAACACACAAACCGGTGATCGACATAGAGAAATATGGTAAATCTGAGCAAGTCAGTGAGAAGGAACCGTGTCATTTGGTAAGTAAACAAACATGAGTTATTTTGCAGTGTCTCTTCAGGAAAGAGTCAGAGATGGACTGGAGTGTATGTGGAAAGACCCCAGTAACTGGCTTCTACAACTAATGCCAACTCACATGTTCAGCTCTCACAGCTCCTAAAATATGCCTACCAAGACTTTTTTTTTTAATTTCCAAACTTGCCCTGTCTCAAAATAATTTAGAAATTAATGAGCTCCACTGATCCCCATCTCCAATAGCCAATTTTCTATGGAAGTCTGTGGATCACTCATAGCACTTCATAGAAAAGTACATTAAAAGCAGGGACACTGGGTGACTCAGTGGGTTAAGCGACTGCCTTCAGCTTAGGTCATGATCCCAGGGTCCTGGGATTGAAGCCCACCTCCGGCTCCCTGCTTAGTGGGGAACCTGCTTCTCCCTCTTCCCTTGCCTGCCACTGCCCCTGCTTGTGCACTCTCTCTCTCTGTCAAGTAAATAAAATATCAAAAAAAAAAAAAAAAGAAGAGAAAAATACACTAAAAGTATTTGTGAAAAGGGGGTGGCGCCTAATCTTTACTTTTTGATCCTATAATGGCTGAGTAGTTGAGAATCTTGAAAAAAAATGATTGCTTTTTTTTAAATAATTTCTGAAAAACTGGGTAAATTGTCAGATTAAACATTGGTAACAGGTGTTAATCCTGAACTCAGTGTTACATTTTATTTCACCCTGTTGTTAACTCTCTCCTTTCCAGTGGGTTCCAGTCTGAAAACAGTAGTGGCACTGACTCTGTCTTGGACCATGAATTAAAACCAAATAACTCACTTTACAACTTCATTGTTTCATCGTTGCTCTTTGATTCTTAATGATGAGACTGCATCCTCAACTAAGCAATGGCCTGGTCTGGAAATTGTAATTACCTACATTACAAATAGTTTTGTACAGGTCTATCCACCCATCTCCCCACCTTCTCTCTCCTACCTGAGTCCCTGGTATCCTCGTACACTGAAAATAGAGCCTAGTAGCTACTACAAATTCAGTGCATTGTAATAATTGTAGTAATATGATGTAATGATATAATACTAATTCATATCTACTGAGGACTTTCAGGCACATAAGGCTTTCCATTACCTTGGGAAAACAAAATACTGAATGAGGCAGGTCCAACGCTAATAATTCACTTATAAAATAATATCAAGCTTTGGGATCTATTTTTCTGTGCAGCTCTTGGCTTTTACCCTCATGCTTCCAAGATTGTTGCTGTAGCTCCAGCATCCAGCCTTCAGACACCTCCAAAATTAAGAAAGAAGAGAGCTTTATCTAGATGTACCTTATTTCTTTATCAAATGGGAAAAAAATTTTTTTCCAGAAACCCAGACAGACATCTCTAAGGCAGAATGTAATCATGTGTTCACCTCTTAACTAATGATGGGCTATTGAGTTCCATCACCTGACACTAGGGGAAAGAACCCACCTTCCCAGAGTACCTCAGTCCTCAAAACCTGAACAAAATCTCATTCTCTTAGATGGAGATATTGGAGGGAGGCTCTTGGCAGAGTGCTGTTTGTCCCAGGTAGATCCTATCAGTGCTCTCATTGAATAAATGAGGAAATGGACGCTTAGGGAACTTAAGCGACCGGCTCCAGGTCTTGACTCAAGTGACTTCAGAGCCCTCTCATCAACTAAACTGTGCTAGTTCTCAATGAGTGTGAAGCATGGCACAATTTCAAGACTATCCTCTCTGAAACACATAAAACCAACATTTTTTTTAAGATTTATTTATGTTTTTGAGAGAGAGCAGGCAGAGGGAAAGGTAGAGAAAGAATTATCAAGCACACTACTCACTGAGCACAGAACCCTACAAGGGACTCGAATTCACAACTCTGAGATCATGACTTGAGCTGAAACCAAGCATCAGACACTTAACTGACGGGCTACCCATGTGCCCCCCAACCAGTTTTTTTTTAAATTTCTAATATTCCCCAAGAAATATTCTAGATTCTCCCTGAAGGCCTGAATTCCGGAAAGAGACCAGCATAACCCAAGGTCCTTACAATTTCCCTTGGAATCTGAGAAAACGGAGCAGTATCTACAGAGAGTGAGGCCAGCAGGCAGGAGGGAAGGTGGAGGTTCTCCCTGCCATACTCAGGAAAGAGGGAACTCCTAGGCTCTGAAACATTCCCAGGAGCTCTTGACATAGCTCTGGAAGCAGCAAGATGAGGGTGGGAGCAGCCATCGTGTCGCTAAGAGGCTTATAACCATAAGGAGACACAAATGTTCAGTCTCCACACCATGGAAGAAGTTCAGGGCCATCAGCTGGCTTCCCTCCAATTCCTGTACCTTAACAACCTCGAATTCCTAGAGAAGAATTCCTAGAGAAGAGCCTTCAGATCCCACCAGCCACATTTACCTATGCTTCCTACTCATCCAAGACTTTTTACCACCTTATCCCTTCCCTGACTGGCTTTCCGACAATCAGCTTATAAGAATGGACCAACTCACATGAGTAGCCCCTACATTTATTTTGCCTGCTTCCTACCTATTTATGTTTTCTTTTTCTATTTTCTATGATTTGATGATCTATGCTATCTCCCTGCTTAGAATGATTTTATTTATCCATGGAAGTGTTCAATAAATGTTGCTAGTCTCACACCCGAGCCATGGGTATGTGTGCACACATTCACACATACACAGGTTGACTTGAGAATGTGCCACACATCAAAATAAGATCACGAGGATGAAACTACACAATAGGACGTACAGTCAATGGTACTGACAGATGGGAGCTACACTTGAAGTAAGCATGGCATAACGGATGGGGTTCTTGAATCACTATGTTGTACACCTGAAACTAATTAACATTGTGGGTCAACTATACTTCCATAGATAAATAACTATTTATAAATTCAAAATGGATAAAATTTTAAATATAAAAGAATAGAACAATGGAAGTTCTAGAAAGAAAGAAATGTGAAGTTAAGACGTTTTGAAAGTGTTTGGTACTTAGCACCAGGAACAGAAACCATAGAAGAAAGACTATAGAGAAACGTACAGATTAACTATGTGAAAATCACTATTACAAAAAAAAAACCCTCAAAATATTGTGGCATATATCAGACAAATGATTACTAGTTTTAATACACTAAGAGATTTCACATGCCTAAAAAAAGATTAAAAGCAGCAAGGCAATGGGTAAAGGTTTAGAAAAGCTAATTCACAAAAAATAAGCAAATTTTCGATAAGTATATGTGAAAAAGGACCGTATTCTTTTTGTAATTAAATAAGCACTAGTTAAAAGGAGTTAAGAGGTTTTTTTTTTAACCTCAAACCAAAAAGTCAAAACCTCAATCATAATACCCATGATGGTGAGGCATTGTAACTCCACTATAATACAAACTGTTATAGTAATAAAACCGTGAGGGGGTTCCTGGGGGCACTTAATTGGTTAAGGGTC